>JBBPBX010005596.1:35259-48227 GCA_038048925.1 Garcialebias charrua | reverse complement strand
GATCTGAACCCAAGTGGTGTTCTGTTTTTGGACTTCTCATCATGAATTGTCCATAACGAAAACCATGTTCAAACATAAGGTTGTCCATATGTGCTCTTGGCACCAGGACATCCTAGGCCGCGGTTCGATGATCAGCTTTATTGTTGTCTCATCTGATTTGTGGCCACATGTCTTGGACACTCTGGAAAAGAAAGGGGCGGAGCTGTCCATGGACCATTACCTGGTGGTGAGTTGGCTCCAATGGTGGGGGAGGATGCTGGTCAGACCTGGCAGGCCCAAACGTATTGTTTGGATCTGCTGGGAACATCTTGCAGAGTTTCATGTGAGACAACGGTTTAACGCCCACCTCAGGAAGAACTTGGAACATGTTCCGGAGGTGGGGGACATTGAGTCTGAGTGGGCCATTTTCCATGCCTCCTTTGTTGAGGCGGCTTATCGGAGCTGTGGCCGCAAGGCTGTCGGTGCCTGTTGCAGTGGCAACCCTCGAACCCGTTGTTGGACACCAGTAGTGAAGGATTCCGTCAGGCTGAAGAAGGAGTCTTAGCAGGTCTTTTTGGCCTGTGGGGCCCCTGAAGCGGTTGTTACTTGTAGGTACTGGCAATCCAAACAGCATGCAATGTTCCAACAGTGGTTGCTGAGGCTAAAACTTGGGCGTGGAAGGAGTTTAGAGATAGCTTTGAGGTGATTCTGGTCCACCGTACGCCAGCTCAGGGTGGGGGTGAAGGGAGCAGTACACCACCAACACTGTTTATCGGGTCTGTGGCGGTGGGAACACTTCTGATGTGCTCACAGTGAGCACTGGTTGCCCTCAAGGTTGTGTTCTCTCTTCAGTGTTATTTTCTCTTTTTACAAATGAGTTTGTGATTAATGACCAGAGCTGTATTGTAATCAAATATGCCGATGACATGGCTCTGGCTGAACTATTAACAGAAAACAATCCCACAGGTGAAGATTCATATTTATCTTACATCAAGGCCCTGGAGACATGGTGCCATCAGAGTAAGCTAGATATTAATGTAGCCAAGACAAAGGAATTAATTATATGCCCTAAACAAGACTTCAAAGTGAAGCCAGTTTCACTCGATGGCCAACTTGTTGAAACTGTGGCAAATTTTACTAGGGTCATTCTTGGACAGTTAGCTCACTTTTGCTGAAAACACTGAGTATATATTGAAGAAATGCTCACAGAGACTATCTTTCAAGGAAACATAATGGTCTTGGGGTTAGTCAGCAAACTTTAGAGCTTGTGTACAAGGCAATTGTTGAGAGTGTTTTAACTTTTCACCTCCCTGCCTGGTATGGTCATCTGAGCTGTAGACTAAAAAACAAACTTTTAAGAATTGTTTCAACGGCAGGTAAAATAGTGGTTATGGCATGCAAAATGTTTTATTCTATGCACAAATTGTTTATATTTTTTATTGTATGAATGCATTTCATTCTATGATTGGAGAGCCGAAGGAAAATTTCCACCCTGGTGGACAATAAAGTTTTATCTTATGTTATCTTATCTTATAGTGGGGATAGTGTACTGCTGACTTCAACTCAGGACGTTGTGGGTTGGTAGGCAGAGTACTTCTAAGACCTTCTCAATCCCACCAGCACATCTTCCACTGAGAAAGTGGAGCCTAGCGACTTTGGGTCGGTTCTCCAACATCTGGTGCTGAGGTCACCGAGGTGGTTAAAAAGCTCCTCAGTCGAAGGGCCCTGGGGGTGGATGAGATTTGCCCCAAGTTCCTTAAGGCTGTGGATGTTGTGGGATTGTGTTGGCTTATACAACTCTACAATATTACGTGGACATTGGGGGGCAGTTCCCCTGGATTAGCAGACTGGAGTGGAGGTCCCCCTATTCAAAAATAGGAACCGCAGAGTGTGTTCCAACTACAGGGGGATCACGCTCTTAAGCCAGCTTTTTCCAGGGGGTTCTGGAGAGGAGGGTCTGTCGGATAGTTGAACCTCAGATTCAGGAAGAGCAGTGTGGTTTTTGTCCTGGTCGTGTAACACTAGACCAGCTCTACTACCCTCAACAGGGTCCTGGAGGGTGCGCAGGAGTTTGCCCAACCAGTCTACGTGTACTTTGTGGACTTGGAGAAGGCATTTGACTGTGTCCCTTGGGGAACCCTGTGCGGGGTACGCGGGGAGTATGGGGTACCAGGCCCTTTGATACAGGCTGTTAGGTCCCTGTATGACCGGTGTCAGAGCTTGGTTCACATTACCGGCAGTAAGTCGGGCTTCCTTAGACAGATAACTTTACTACTGTAATTGGCTTTTCTATGTATGTGTATGTTCCTGTAAAGTGTCCTGAGACAACTTTCTTGTGATATGGCGCTATATAAATAAACTGAATTTAATTTAATTTAATTCTCTGTTAGAGTTGGACTCTGCAAAGGTTGCCCTTTATCACTGATTCTGTTCATAACTTTTATGGACAGAATTCCTAGGCGCAGCCAAGGTGTTGGGGGGATTCGTTTTGGTGTCCTTAGGATCGCGTCTCTGCTTTTTGCAGATGATGTGCTCTTATTGGCTTCATCAGGTCGTGATCTACAGCTTTTCCTGGATTGGTTCACAGTCGGCTGTGAACCAATCCAGGAAAAGCTGTAAAAGCTTTGTTGTTGTTGTAAAAGCTGTGTGAAGCGACCGGGATGAGGATCAGTGCCTCCAAATCTGAGGTCATGGTCTTGAGCTGGAAAAGGGTAGAGTGCCTTCTCTGGGTCGGGGAGGAGGTCCTACCCCAAGTGGAGGAGTTTAAGTATCTCGGGTCTTGTTCACAAATGAGGGAAGAATAGAGCGTGAGATTGATAGGTTGATAGGTGTGGCAGCTGCCGTAAAGCGGGTGCTGTACCGGTCTGTCGTGGTGAAGAGAGAGCTGAGTCGAAAGGCAAAGCTCTCAATTTACCGATCGATCTACGTTCCCACCCTCATCTATGGTCATGAGCTTTGGGTTGTGACCGAAAGAACGAGATCTCGGATACAAGCGGCTGAAATGAGTTTTCTCCGCAGGGTGTCTGGACTCTCCCTTAGAGATAGGGTGAGAAGCTCAGTCATCCGGGAGGGACTCGGAGTAGAGCCGCTGCTTCTCCACATCGAGAGGAGCCAGTTGAGGTGGCTCGGGCATCTGGTTAGGATGCCTCCTGGACGCCTCCCTGGTGAGGTGTTCCGGGCATGTCCCACCGGGAGGATGCCCAGAGGAAGATCCAGGACACGCTGGAGGGACTATGTTTCTCGGCTGGCCTGGGATGCCTTGGGATTCCCCCGGAGGAGCTGGCCCAAGTGGCTGGGGAGAGGGAAGTCTGGGCTTCCCGTGTCCCGACCCTGGATATGTGGAAAAAATGGATGGATGGATGCATGGATGGGTGGATAAAAGAAAAGTAGTTTAAGAAGGCAAAAATCGAGCATGCATGCTGAAGATTTCTAAAATTCTATTCAAATCAAAACTACTTAATGGATCCCAAAGAGAAATTAAATGTTGTTGTTGTAACTCATCTTCCTGGTGTCATTAAATAATTGTTCTAGATGCTGGTGGCTGTGGGCAGCCACCAGCTGTAGGGTTGTCTTACAGTGGATCTGAAGAAGCCTCTGACTGAAGACACTATTGTTGTATAAGATCGTGCTGAGGGTTGTCTATGATGTTCTTCATTTTATGAAGAATCCTTCTTTATACAATAATCTCCAAAAGTTCTAGAGGAGTCCGCAGAACTGAAGCAGCCTTCTTTATGAGCTTGATGATCTTTTTTAAGTCACTTGCTCTGGTGCTGCTACCCCAGCAGATGAAGGCAGAAGAGATCATGATCGATTGAAGAGATGGTTTGAACATCCTTCTTCTCTTTCTCTTCTTTGCTCCTGCTCTGCATCCACGGCACCTCCTTTTCAACTCATTTGGGATTTGCAGCTGTAGTTGAGCTGTTATCGAGCTTTTGAGATGTTAATCAGCTGCTCCCGGTTGTAAAAAACACCTTGTTGTCATGGTTATGCATCATAACATATGTCTAAAAGTAAAAAGGTTTCAGTAAAAATACTTCCAGCTGCACAGCATCTGATCCCAGAGGGAAAAAAATAATCCAAAGAAAAAGCTATTTGCATCCAGAAAAATGAGGAATTAGTTTTTAAAATCAACATCTCAGAATGAATGTGACAGAGCTACTCCAACATGCAGCCACCTGGAGCAGCGCAATTCTAGAATAAAAATATAGAGAAAAAAAAAGAATAACGATTTAAAATCATCTTCTGAATGAGCTGAAAGTTTTAAACATGCATGGAATTTCTGAAGCATTCCTGGAAGGCGGATGTGTTTAAATGGAGGTTCAAGTTGATTCGAACGAGGAGGGACTAGGATGAAGGGCCAGTGTGATGATCAAAAAACCAGGACTACCTGTGCAAGGATCAGAAAACAAAAGGATTAGGCTCACATTGGGCAATTTAAAAAATGATAAAGAAATTCTACTTGTCATATTGTGTGGGCTGAACAATAACTGATTTAACAGTGTGACACAAGCTACTATTTATTTTTGGAGCACGTTATTCTTCAGGATCCAACAGAGGAATCAGCCCAACAGTAAATGGAACATTAAGGCCTAGGTCTTGAAGAAATGCATATCGCTCACCGCTTTGTATGCCAGAGTTTTAGACTAAGATCATCTTAATTTGAGAAACTTACAATTAAGTTGGTCAGACCTTGAAAAAAATATAATCTAGCTCTTGTGTGAATTGTTTGAGCTTGGGCACACAAAAGCAATAACATTACCTTTGTCTTTTGCCTTTGGATGGTGGGAGATATTGAGCTTTCCCTGAGTGGTGAATCCTTTACTTATTTTCAAGGGTTTTATAACGCTGTATAAACTGTTGGTTTTTACTGTAAGAATGCAGCAAACAGCCTGTTTTCCTTTTCCTCTTCAACCTAACTCCCTCATCCTGTCAAGCTGAGGAACAAGCTGAATCAGGATCAGAGCAGCAGGCTGCAGCAGCAGAAAGACTGTCTGAACAAGAAGAACCTGGAGGCTGCTGTGATGCACCGACGGCTGGCAGAGCTGCGACAGCGCCTTTGGAAGAAGAAGGCTGCCCTGCAGCAGAAAGAGAATCTGCCAGTGAGTTTGAACAAGCACCAGTAAGAAAATGTACAGTATAGGCTGATTATTTGATAATAACTTGGAAGTGAACTTGGTCCCACCACAGTTAAGTTTTCATTTTGTCATTGGCTTGATCATTTCAGCTCTATTAAAGGATCAAAACTAAACAATTTAAAATCTTCACATAAATTCATTGAACGCTTAGGGCTGAATGACTGCTGATATCTGCTGGAGAACTTAAAACCCAAAGCTGAGTTGTTAAAGCTGAAAGAAGCAGAACGCTAGCTAAAATTTAAAAGGAGCAAAATGTTAGCTATGTAGCAAAAAGTTAGATAAAAGAAGGTCAATAACTAGTTAAAAGTAGCAAAAGTTAGCTAAAATTAGGATAGCTAAAAGCTTTAAAAAAGGCTCAATGGTAGCCACAGATAGAGCACCTTTTTTTCCTGTATGAGCTGAGTCTTGATAAACAACTGGCTAAAACGCTGTAACGCTTTAACCAAATTTAAAGATTCTCTTTCATAATTGTTTTCCTCTGTCTTGCAGAGTATTGCTTCAGAGAGCAGTGACTTAGATCATCTAGTTGATAAATTTACAACTTCTTTTCAAACTTTGCTTGATAAAACTGCTCCACTGAAAAAGAAAGTAATCAATCAAAGGAAACTGGCTCCTCGGTTCAATTCTGAGTTACGTACTTTAAAACAAGAATCTAAAAAGCTGGAAAGAAAATGGCGCTCCACTAACATTGAAGAATTTGACTTATCTTTGAGAGATAGCCTGCTAACTTACAACAAAGCTCTCCGTAAAGCTAGAATTTTATATTATTCATCTTTAATTGATGAGAATAAAAATAACCCCAGGTTCCTTTTCAGTACCATAGCTATACCATGGCTAGTCTAATGAAAAATCCATTCTCTGTTGAACCATGTATCCGTACAACTATAAGCAGTGATGAATTCAAGAGATTCTTTATAAGTAAAATTATTTCAATCAGGGAAAAAAAATTAAAACCAATCTTCCCACCATCGCCTTTGGTTCCATGTCAAATGAGATAACTTTGAAAATGTCACTAGAGCCTGATTTATGTTTGGACTGTTTTTGCCTTGTTGAATTGTCAAAAATAAAAGCTTCATCCAAACCAGTCTGCTAGATCCCATCCCAACCAGAATGTTTAAAGAGGTATTACCCTAAATAATAACCACATCTTGGATCTGCTTAATTTGTCACTAATAAACTGTTACATACCACAGAGCTTTAAAATTGCTGTAATAAACCTTTACTTAAGAAACATAACCTTGAATCAAAAATCCTATCCTATTATAAGACTATATCTAATCTAACATTCATCAAAAAAAAAATTCTAGAGAAAATAGTTGCAGGTCAGTTGCAGGATCATCTGCAAAGAAATAATCTGTGAGAAGAGTTTCAGTCAGGTTTTCGAGTTCACCATAGCACTGCATCTGCACTGGTGAAAGTTACTAATGATGTTCTCATGGCCTCTGACAATGAACAGGTGTCTACACTGGTCCTGTTAGACCTCAGTGCTGCATTTGATACAGTTGATCTAGTGCTGGACAATAATTCAATATCGATATATCTCGCAATATACTTTTATTCAATAATGATGATATGAGTTTTCAGCACATTTTCGATATTTTGATAGGATTACAGCGTTTCACTGACGCTTTTCTTTTTGTGTTCGGCTTGAAGTGGTAGCTTCAGTTTCAACCCAAACAGAAAAAGCTGTGAAACAACTACGTAAGTGCGTGGTGACGTAGATGTTACGCAGAGCTCGAGTCCCGAAGGCTTTAGCAGGCTAAGCTAAGCTAATCTCCAACATGCGTTACGTTTTTTCTTCAAAATAAATGCCCATGACCGTAAGAGTGTGACTGAACAAGGTTTCATAAGCGAAGAGAAAGCTGATGACATAATTGATAAGAGAGGAAATACTAATGTGCCAGTGTGGAAGTGGTTCAGCTTTCTAAGATCTGATAAACTGCAGGTTTCTGTGACGGAGAGTCGTTCTAAGTAGCGGTGGGAACATCTAACTTGTTTCATCTGAAGAGTTTCCACTCGATAGAATATGCTGACAGTCAGAAGATGAAGCACAATAAAGTCTGAGCCAACGTGTCCCTGAAACACCCCCAGCTGTAGCAAAAGAGAAACCCATGCAGCAGGACACTGCATGTTTTTTTTTTTTTCATTTATTCATTAATTTAAAATAAAACAAATTCATCAGAAAGAAAGAAAAAACATTGAGTGAAAAGGGGGCAGAAAGAAGAAGAAAACATTATATCTGCCCCTTATTTAGGAGCCAAGATGGTGTAGTGGTTAGGGCGTTTGACTTGGGACCCGAAGGACGCGGGTTCGCGTCCCGGCCACTACACATCTTGGGGTGTCTATGAGTGCACACCTATTTCTCCAGCTCCCCGAGCGCCTTCTATGGCTGCTCACTGCACCACCTGGTAGGTGGTTGGGTTAAATGCAGAGACGAATTTCGTCTGTGTATGGGAAACATACGCAGATGACAAGATTAGACAATTATTATTATTATTATTATTATTTAAAAAAATATGCAATAACTACAAACAACAACCTTCACTTGAACAA
This sequence comes from Garcialebias charrua, assembly GCA_038048925.1. Taxonomy (NCBI): domain Eukaryota; kingdom Metazoa; phylum Chordata; class Actinopteri; order Cyprinodontiformes; family Rivulidae; genus Garcialebias; species Garcialebias charrua. The sequence goes on along the minus strand of JBBPBX010005596.1, from coordinate 40,560 downwards.
TCTCTAAATTGAAAACAAAAAAACTTCAGGTATACCTTCCCAACAGCTTTAACTTAATCATCTTTTTAAACATATAAATTGTTTTAGAAATATTTATGGGGATATCAAGGCAATTCCAAAATCCTATTCCCTGATTTACAACACAGCTCCTTCAGACTATATGTATATATTTTGTTACCCTTTATTTATACAGGTAGTTACGGAAGCGTAGTGCTGCCACCTGGTGAATTTTTTTGGGGGGGCTTATGTAGTAATAACGTGATACGTATCACGTTATGACGTGATAATTTCACGTCATAACGTGCTACGTATCACGTTATTACGTGATACGTATAGATGTAGCATGCATAGCCAGTATTTCAGGAGAGGCGGTTCCTTTAAATATAAAGTAGACCGGAAAATGTGCAACCTGCTCTGTGGCACAACTGTTAGCGCATCGGCTATAGAATCCAAGTTTTGTCCAGGGGACCCTGGTTTGATCCTGACCTGGGTCAACTTTTTTTACGTTTGTTTTTTATTTCCATCCATCCATCCATCTTCTTCCGCTTATCCGGGGTCGGGTCGCGGGGGTAGCAGCCTAAGTAGGGAGGCCCAGACTTCCCTCTCCCCAGCCACTTGGAGCAGCTCCTCTGGGGGAATCCCAAGGCGTTCCCAGGCCAGCCGAGAAACATAGTCCCTCCAGCGTATCCTGGGTCTTCCTCTGGGTCTCCTCCCGGAGACCCAGAGGAAGACCCAGGATTTATTTATTATTTGATAAATAAAATAAAAAAGGAGTTTCTGTTAACCACAGGCATATTAAGTCTATGGTGTTAACCGGTTCGACATTAGCGGTGTCTCCACCTTCTCTTTCCAACAGAAGGGTATTCCGCTGTTTTGTGAGGTGTGGTTCCTTTAAATATAAAATAGACCTGAAAATTTGCAACCTGCTCTGTGGCACAACTGTTAGTGCATCGACTATAGAATCCAAGTTTTGTCCGGGGGACCCTGGTTCGATCCTGACCTGGGTCAACTTTTTTTACGTTTGTTTTTTATTTGATAAATCCAATTTCATTTTCAGAATTGGACATTGTGGATTTATTGCAGAAAGAATCAGGACTGTTGACGTTGACGACGTAATCTTCATCTCTGAAACTTGGCTCAACAGTACAGATGATCTGGTAATCAGTGGATTTAATATCTATCGCTGTGATCGTCAAAAAAGGGGTGGTGGAGTCGCTATCTACATCAGAGATTCTCTGGTTTCTAGTCTTTGTGTCTGCTAAAACAAAGTACACAAATTATGCAGAAATAAAAACAGGAAAACAGTTGTGTGGTTATTGAAGCTTCCATCTGAATCACCCATCATGTATTTCCATTTTATGCAGGTGGCTTCAGACAGCATCCCCCCCCAGCATGGAGTAAGCTCCAGAGTGGCAGCTGTGGGGCCATACATCCAGTCATCCTCCATGTCAGGCTCCCAGGGGCCTCCAGCACATAAACACCAGGAGTTGCTGGTGAAGCCAGCGTACCCAGATGGCACTGCCACGTTGCCCATGCCTGACTCATCCCTGAAACCCCCACCCAGACCAGCCAAACCAGCTTCAGGTACGTGTGACCTTAACTGACACATTCTGGACATTTGAGCTTCATCACTGACTTCGGTACTTGCACCTTCCTTGCATTTGGTTTCTCTACTGATCACAGGTTTCAACACCTCAAAAACCTGTAAAATCTCAGACTGGAGCAGCTTGTATCCAGAATCCTGCCAGACCTCCAACTTTCCTCTTATGTCCAACTTCAGCTGCCATAGTTCAGGTCAGCTGCTTTCGGTAACACATGGATTTTCTCCAGGTACTCCCATTTCCTTCCACAGTCAAAAAACATGCCTGTTGTGTATTCTCGAAATTCTAAGGCCCCACCCACATGGGAAGATGCTATTTATATATTTCAGCTTTGCTCCCAAATGAAAACATTTTATGAGCTCCAAAATGTATTTTCTAAAATTAGGTTTCAGAGTGAAAAACTGTGGAAACGCTACCCCTGTGTTGGACTTTTGTAGACGGCCTGAATTTAACTGTTGGACACTATGATGTCATGCACCTACCTCTAATGTATGACCCCAAGCATGACAGATGTACCGGTAATAACAATGACAGATTACTTTCTTGTGTTTGTGTTGCAAGGGCCAGTTGTTTAACTACAACAAAACCTTAATGAGCAGGCAAGACTGATGAACGATACCATTGTTTTAATAGAATAAAGCAAAGACCCGTTGTTATTACATCAAATAATCTAAGGCCAAAAAGGGTTTTTGCATTAAACGGTCAACATATTTAAGCAAATGTACATAAAGATCTACAATATATATCAACCAGACATTTAAAAAAGGTGAGAAATGGGAATAGTTTTAAAAGACCAGCAGTTGTAAATAAAAACATTTACCTGATATTTAAACATCATCAGGATGATCTTTCCCTTCAGCCTTCTCTTGCTGAGCACTCTGCCTAAAATTGTTCTTTTGTGTCTGAACTGACTTGACTCTCAGTTGATAGTAGTTTATTGTGACAAAGTAACAGTTCTACTTTGTCAGTCAATACAAAGGATTTGGCTTTTGCTCTAGAATTAAATGGACTGTGTTTACTGTATATAGCACCTTTCTATCTTATGAAGATGCTCAAAACTCTTTACAACAATCTGTGCCTCATTTACCCATTCATACAGCACTCTACTAGATCTAAAGCTAATTGAATAAATAATTCTAAAGGGACTAATCAGAGCTTTATCACATTCATACACTGATGGGACACACATCAGAGGCAATGAGGGGTTCAGTGTCTTGCCCAGGGAGACTTCGGTGTGTAACTGCTGGTGGATTTGAACCCCCAACTCTTGCATTGGAGGACGACTGCTCTAACCACTCAGCCTCAGGATTTTATGTACTGGTCAGTTTACTGACTGTACAACATTCCAAATGAAAGGATGAGCAGATTTTATCTGACCCAAATTCTTAGCATTTCATTTTAACAAGTTCTCTGTTTTTAGGATTTAAACAGATAAATGTGACCAGAGGAGTTGAAATTCACAAGAAACGTTAACTTAAGTTGGTTCAGCAGAACTGAATCATTTAATTAACAAATCATTAAATTACATCAAACATTTGATTTGAATAAGGATTGGCTCTGATTTAGCTTTCATATACCGTAACTAACTGTAGACAGATGCAAATTTAGATACAACTGACAAGTACCGGTAATCAGTTGACATATTTACTTATTCTGCAGGCACGTTAACTTATGGTTGTTACTGGCTTAGGAAGATAAAAAAGTTTAGGAGGAGAATGGAATGAAAAGTAAGAGGGGTCAGCTCCATGTCTCACTTCATGTTTCAGGTGTATTTTCATGGCAGTGTTACAGCGCCACATACAGGCCTGGTATAGTTTCTGCAGTGTTTTGGATTGTTTTTCTGTGTTTTTGTGTGGATATAAATATTTGTGTTTGCTGTGTTTACAGGAATAGGTTTAGAAACAGCACAGAAAATACGTTTTTTTTTTTTTTTTTAAAGACCGTGTTTCTGAGTGGACGGGGCCTAAATTAGCCAGTGGGCGCTTGTCTGTGGGTGTTTTTCCAACAAATGCATTCCAGTACTAAACCTGAGCCAGAGCTAATTTAGCACCATGTTTTTCTGTTTCCACCACTATAAACTTTGACACTAAAAAACTGGTGCTAACTCGGCAACAACTCTTACTGGGCCAGAGCACAGAACCACTGGAGAGGAGACCAGTAACCTAATCAAATGTGAGCATCATTTAAAAATTACACATTCAATTTCACTTTTTACTTTGCTTAATTTAAGATGAAATACTGTATTTCTGCTTCATCCTGAATAATAAGTCAAATTAGAAGTGGAATACCAGGACCTCATCATGGCCTTTCATATTACTGCAGTTTTCGAGTGAGTTATTGTTTGAATTGGCTGCCACATTGCACCAGGACAAAAATTTAATTTTTGTGATGGACGAATAATGCATAAATGCCACGATAGGGCAATGGTGTAGGTGCGGGTTTGGGATCTGACAGACCCAGGTTCGAACCCCGGTCACGGAATATCTTGTGGTATTATTATTCTTTTTTTAGGCCTTTTGTTTTGGATAGAGGGGGCATGAACGCAGCTCAACCACCCACCTCCTCCCCTCCATGTCTCTCGACACTCTCATTTTCATGAGGTTTTTGAATCTGGTCTGGGGGCGGAGCTACCGTTTCACAGTGTGTTGAGGACCTCTTTAAGAAACCCCTACTGTTAAGGTGTGAGGTGTGATTTGTCAATCTACATCTATGTAGATTGAAAAATCACACCTCACACATTAACAGGTATGTGTGTATCTTATCTCAGTGTTTATAACCTGAACCCCACACTTTCTGCTCTTTGAATTGTGAAAGCTCCTCGGATGAAGAGTGAAACGTCTTCTGTTACAAATACAGTCCAGTTGTTTTTGTATTGAACATTTTTTGAACATACATGTTTTCATATACTGTAGTAGCAAAAATATAAATAAATGGTAGTTCATAAAAATGATGCTCCAGTGATGTAGAATCACCGTACAGAGACTCAACTGTTCTCAGTTGAGACGCCCACAAAATTACATTTTAAAACATTAGGTTTTTAAACATTGATTTGAATAAGGATTGGCTCTGATTTAGCTTTCATATGATCCCCTGTGAGGGAGGCAAAGAGACTGAAAACTCCCACGAATGTTTCCAGACATCTTTGGGAAACTTTACTGTGAAATGTGTTGCAACTCATTGAGATACTTGTCTAAACAAGCTCTGGTTCTGGTTTAGGACTGAAAAATATTTTGTGGAGAAAAAAAAACATTGTGGCCCTGAGAACTGGTCACATGTCCAGGATGTACCTGACCTCTTACCTGCTGACCTCTGGAGATGGGCACCAGCTTTGTGTGACGCAGCACCGGCTGGAGCGAGAACAAAAAATAAATGGAAGATACACGACTACACTAAAAGCAGGAAATAAGGAAGCGAGGAATTGTCAGATAGATGAATAGTCTGTTATTTGAAACTTTTTTAAATTAAAAGTTTTCACAGAAAGAACAATAAAATATCTCATGCAGGTGGTGAGATGCTGAGAGACCAGAAAAGCCTTTCTGATTTGGACCTCCCACCTCCCTTCCTCTCGCGATCCAGTCACACCACCGAAAACCTGCTCAGGGATAATCAGGTATCAGTGGGCTCTTATTTCTTATATATTTATAAACATATATATATATATATATATATATATATATATATATATATATATCTATATATA
>JBBPBX010005596.1:0-35249 GCA_038048925.1 Garcialebias charrua | reverse complement strand
TATATATACTAAAATAAACTACTACTTACTACTTGTACTACTATTCTTTCTTTGCGGTTTTTCACTTATCGCAGGGCTTGAGGGTACAGTTCCCCCATGATAAAAGAGGGACTGCTGTACGTTTTACAGCATCATGTTATAGATAATTGAGATTCTTCTGATTATATCAATATTTACTCTATCCACTAAATTTTCTTATTTTGTACTAGTTGTCTCAATGCTGAGTCATCTTTCACAGATTTCTTGTTCTGTGAAAGAAAGAAATATTTACTTTTATTAACATTTCTCTCATTGAAATGGATGAAGAAAAACTTTGTGCTTTTTTTTCAATCAACTTTAGCATACTTGCTTTATTTTTAGCTTTTGTTTTTCTGGCTTAAGTGTGTTTCATACCCCATCTGAAGCTGAGAAATCAGCTCTCATTGAAATAGTTTGGTCGTTTTGTTCTCAAAGTAGCTTTTGTCTGCTCCTTATCGACACAAGGCCCAGCCAAACGTTTTGTCACAGAAGTATTGGGTGACTGGTCAGAAGATTGTGGGCGTACTTGCGTAAAACCACTCGGAGAGCAATATACAGTAGTCATTATGCTTCAACTACTCCACTTCCAGAAGCCAGTTGTTGTACCTGCAAGCAACGCGGACAGCTTTACACAGTTGACTGAGACAGTCAGAAAATACGACTTACAGACAAACTTAGAAGTCAAATGGCCAAAAACTCCTGGATGGAAAGTGCATAGAAATAGTGCACAAAGGAGTCCGTCTGCTGAAAAGTGTGGCGCTCTCAATGGCATATCAGAATCAGAATAAGCTTTATTGTCATTGCATCAAGGTACAGCGAGAACATGTACGTACAGTCATCCGGAGAATGGGCGGAGTGTATGAAGCTGTAGCTATAATAAGCGCAGCCTTTCTTATCATTTTCGGAATAATATTTTGCTTAGATGAGAAAAGGGAAGGAAACATGAGGAGAGATGGTATAAAAAAAAGATCTCTCACACCGTGTCCTAGACAGGGCACGATTTGAGGCATCAAAAACCTACCACAGCAAAGCAACATAAATAGACATGATACGTGTACATATAGACAGGTGAATACATTGAAATTTAAAGGAAAGGTCCTAGCATTGCCCAGAGCCCCCCCTCTCAGCCACTGTCCAGATAAGAGGTGTTATTATCCTCAGCTTGGTTGAGGTTCCGGCACATGTCCACGGCCATGGGAAGGGAGTGATGAGGAGACAGACAAAGCATCTTTGGTTTTTTTTTCAAAACATGCCAGGAGGAGTTGAGATACTGTAAGTTCGCCGTCAAGGCCACAGTTTAGGTCAGGCAGAACGTGTGAATTGCTGTTTCTGCCTTTTAAAGTCTCGCTGGTAAAAATGATCTGATGGAAAACCCAGCCAGCCAAATTGATTTCTTAAAGTCAAGCTCACAGCTTCTCCAAGATATGCCCACCTTCATGTGTGCTGCTAGAGTCCAGTCCCGATAACAGCTTGTTCCATCCAGCTCTCTGACGCAGCTCATAATTCAGTCTGAGTGCTGCCAAGCTTCGACACATCCACACAAATTTGTAGACAATCCAGATTTCACCAGCCAAACAGCAAAACAACCAGTTGTCATCATAAATCCAATTTTGTTTCCGTCGAGGTATGAAGGGTCCTCCTTACCCTGACTCCTGTCGAGAGAAATTGATACATTTTGTTGAGAAACCAGCTGATCAAAGTCTTTCCAATTAGAAAGGTATGCAGGAAAAAAAAGCTCTTTAAGGGTCCACAAGATGAATAAATGCAAGCAGGGAAGCAGGATGGGACATAGGAAAATACGTCTGGCTTTGCCGGAGGACAGTGATGGAAAAAAAAAAAAGATATGTGGCTAAATGGCAGATGTAGGGTCGGAGTGGCGGGAAGAAACCCGTGCCATGATGGATACAGCTTCAGGAGGGGTTTCCCAAGATCTCTGTGCCGTGTCTCATGGGCAAGGTGTGTGCGAAAACGTACGTCCCACAACCGTGTGAACGTGAGCCGACTGTTCAGCTTTGAATGTAGTATGAAACGACCTTTAGCCTTCAACTTCTGTTTTGATCATTTTAGCTTTTGTTCTAATTATTTTCAGTTGAACAATTCAGTCTTAACTACAAATCCCAGCACTCTGCATTAATTTTTTACAGTATTCACAATAAAGCTGCTTTGTTTTTCCACAAACAGGCCTCAGGTAAAAGTCTGTCCAAGATGATGCTGCCACCTCCAGTTCCTAGTAAGCCAAAATCAACCTTGTCCAAGCCGTCGTATAACACTGGGACGTTCCCCGGTAAGAAGGTTAGGCCTGTTGGCGGTCACCTCAAGGCTCCTGGAGTCCTGTCCGTCCACAGCAACACCCTCCCTTTGCCCAACAAACAGGAGAGCCCCCCAGCTGCTACTGTTCGACCGTACACTCCTGACCTCTCAGATGGCCCTGCTCCTGTTCTGCAGAAGCCTCAGTCTCTGGCAGCTTCATCCATCTACTCCATGTACACCCAGCAAGCTACTCCAGGAAAGGGGTACCAACCAGGCCAGGGCACACTCCCCCGCAGCAAGCCCCCAGGTAAATTGGTAAAAACTCAAGATGACCCAAATCAAGGTCACTTGGAAAAATTATTTTGAACTATTGTTTTATGTCTCAGTTGATGATCTTTACACATCATGTCAAATCCAAACTACAAACTTAAAACAAGTTTGGATAATCTCTTCCCATCCACAATCCTGATGGTAGCCACAGCCGAGCTAGATTTGATTTTTATCAGGATGTTTTGTCTACTGCCTATAATTTCCTTTCAAAGTACATACAGTATTAGCCATGCAGGCATGCAAATACTTTGTAACATTGTCACTTCACCACTTGCTCCTGACGAGGCCAGAGGTTTCCCCTCCCACTCCGCTTTGCTTTGTTGCTTTGTCTATCTGTGAAACTGCTTCCGAGCCTCTTTTGCATATTTGCCCACTCAATTGCCTTGGGCAGAATGGATCAGATCTCGGGGATTTTTACTCAGGCACGTTTCATCATTGTGGCCACGTAATTTGGACATTTCGGAACCATTTTTGGACTAACACAGACTCAAGGTAGATGTCATTATGTTCTGCCTGTACCCAAAACAGCTGTGTGCTTATCTGAATCAGGCTCCCCCGTCTGGGCTTGAAGACCACCTTATTTGAATACGCCTGGAGGATATGTTATCTGATGCTCAACCCCGCCCATTGGGGAATTCCACTGTCAACCGGAGTGAACCAGCTGAATAAACATTCTGTCAGCATTTCAGTACTCTTGGATTCTCTTTAGCGTTTACCTTGGCCATTCTCCGACGTCTCTCGAGAATGTTTACGGATCTCATTGGAGGGAGCTGGCTGACTATTCCACCCTTTTCAGAAATCTTACAGTGCCCTCGAGAGCGTCCATGGAGATTGCTCACTGCTTTTGGTGCCCCCCCCCCCGCAGAATATCTACGTCCCTATGTGCTTGTTTGTGCGAGGTGTTTTTTAATATTAGAGTTTTTCTTCTCAGGCAAGAAGAAAGATTTTAATAGGAATTTTTTTCGCTTCCAATTCCTAATGTGTCCAGTTTCATTATTCAATATTCATTTCACTTTTTGTCTGTCTAAGCAGATCTCACTTGTAAGTGAGTCTTCTAGGCTCAATGTAACTTATCTGTCTAAATAAAGGTTGAATGAATTGTGCATCCCTTGAAGTATTTTTAAACTCTTAGTGATTATTTGTTGTTTATTTTTCCCCAGTGTATGGAAAACCAGTAGCAACCAGCGGGGGGCAGCAAACTGTCGGTTCAGACAACACTGTCATAAATTCTGGATTTTGTGGGTCCGACACAAACGAAGCCGAAAACGATTTGCCAAGTACAGGAGAAAGTGACACAATAGAACGTGCAACCCCTCGGCCTCTAAGCCCCACCAAACTCCTCCCCTTCCTGTCCAACCCACACAAAAACCCCAATGATGCAGATCTCGAGGCTGTTCGCCGCCGACTGCACGCTGTCCCTCGACCTCTGAAGAAACGCAACTCTGTCACGGAGCCTGAAGGCCTGTCTGGACCCAACATCTTGAAACTGCTCTACCAAAAGACCACTCTGGCTGCTATGGAAACCATCCCCATGGAGACAGTCAGCGCAGCAGGGACATATGTTTCTGAGGACAGGACAGGTGGGACAGATGCATCCTCCATAAATGAAGACAATTGCATAATCAGCTTGAAGCCGCAATCATCTGAAAGCCCTGATGACAGCAAAGCTCCACCTCCACTGCCTCCACGTGCACCTATACCTGATCCTAGCTCCTGTGGCTCCCTGCCCCCTCCACTGGAGGACAAGGAAGATGAAAAAGAATGCTTGTCCACATTAGCTTACAAGGACTACTTTCCAGAAGAGTTTCCACCATATCCACCTCCACCGTACCCCAGTGGTGGCAAGACAGAGCATGAGGATGATACCCTCAACTTACAGCCACCAGAGATCACCGGACAGGTGTCAGTGCTACCTGTGAGTAATGGTGTCAAGTTTCTTATGATACAGTGAGCCTAAATAATAACTAAAAATAAAACATATTCACCTTTCACTGCTGTTCTACTCTGTCTGTCAGGGTAAGCGCTCTATTCTCCGTAAAACTGGTCCAGACAGGAATGACCGTGGTGTGAGGGTCCAGTTCAGCCCTCTGGCCTTGCTGCTGGACTCCTCTCTGGAGGGCGAGTACGATCTTGTCCAAAGAGTCATCTACGATGTGAGTTACAGCATCATCTGGTCCTAATCTGCAAAAATACCAGGGTTAGAGATGCTAGTACATCTTCTCAGAAACTGTAAGGAATTTATGAGGTTTGAGAAATTCTGTATATTTGAGACAACATTTTGGGTAGGTGTGTTTGTTCTGTCTGAAGTCCACGATCATCTCCTTTGTCTTCTTCACGTTGATGTGAAGGTTGTTCTTCCTGCACCAGCTCTCCAGATGTTCCACCTCCTGCCTGTAGCTGGACTCATCACTGTTTTTATGTTGTTTAATTTTTTTTTTTACAAATTTATTAACTATTCAAATAGTTTAAACAAATATTTTTCCCCTTCCTGCGGGATCAGTAAAGTTCTATCTTATCTTAAAATCATAATCCATAATTTTGATTCCATTTATTTTATTTTTAACAGTCAACTTTGGCGCAATATAACACTAAATAAATTGTAAACAAAACTTGCAAGTTAAGGTACAAAATATAGGTTTAAAGAGTCAACTCCAGCATGACGAATAAATAAAACAAAACTCTGATTATTCATGTATCTAAATATAAAAAGACTGAATATTCACACATTATTTGTAAGAACGTCAATAAATGGAGGTGAGACATTTTTCTTCTGGACAACTTCAGTCATTACTTTACCTTTAGAAAGAGGAAGAAAAACAAATAACATCTATCTAAAATGGAATAAAGGAGACTGAAAAATGCAGAGGTTTTTTGTACCTAACTACGGTACATTTTTCATATCTCGCATGAATTATATTTATTAATTACATATAGAATATATGAATTCTTCTGATTCCATTGTTCGTTTAGGTGTTAACAATATCTACATTTTAAATTGCTTAGAACAGGTAAAAAACATGTAGTTGTTGTATCAGGAATATGTTCCTGCTGAGATGTTTCCCAACTAAGTACTGTACAGCAGATTTTCAACCATCAGAATGTTTCTTCTGCTACATTCGACAAAAAGTTCAACAGCTTTTATTTGAGCAATTTACAAACAAACAAAAAAAGCAGCTGCTTCAAACCACAGAGGTTGAAAAGAGAACAGCAAAGCTGGGTGAACAGATCTCATGGACACTGAACACTACAGAACACCGGTTAGAAACTATTAATACATCAAAGGTAAACTCTGATTTTTTTAAAAAGTGTTCTCAAACATTTAATCTCTTGAAATTGTAGCAGACATTCTGTCTGCCTCCAGACTGCTTTAGCAGCTTCAACACTTTTATCTGTCAGTTCATCAGTAGCTCTGTGTGCAACTTGTTTTCCTGAAGAATATTCAAACCATTTCAGTGTCAGCCAGCTTGAAGTACTCCCGTACTTCAGACCCCTTTAAAGCTGCTATCTGCGATTTCTGTATGACCAAAACACTTAGAAAAATTTTCAACAAGGAAAAGCATTCTGCTCCCTCCGTCCGTGGTCTGTGAACTTGTTTTCCAAATATATTAGTGTGTTTGAATGACAGGCATTAACATAAAACACTTTGTAGAACGGTGCTTTATGAAGTTCAGTCCGTTTCCTTCTATCAGTGGACCGGCAGTTCTGTCACATCCAATATGGCGGCCGCTCTGACGTACCGCCGCCGCTGTTGTTTAAGACAACATTTATAACTTTTAAAGTGATTATTAAAAATGTTTACTCCTTAAATGTTTAGGTTATAGGTAAACACCAAGCCAACAATATTTTGAGTGTTTACAACTAATAACGTGTGTAACACTATTACTGTGATGATAAATATAGAAATATTCATTAGTGAACATTTAATGTGTCTATAATAATCAGATCCTGAAATGTGTCATGTTTATTTTCTTAATAAAGAGCACCAATGATCACATTTAACTGGTTTTGATTAATCACATTGAACAAATAAACACCAATATATATTTACAGGAGTTGGGGGTATTGTGTGTGTGTGAATTTTTACACATATATATATATATATATATATATATATATATATATATATATATGTATATATATATGTATATGTTGTATATATATATATATATATATATCAGTGGTGGGCAACGCTAATCAAAAAATTAGTTCCACAATTTCTAAAACGCTTATTAATTTTTTTAGGTCCACAATTTCAAAAGCACAAATGTCTTATGAAAATTAGGGGAAGCTAATCTAATCCGCTATTTATATTCGACAATTGGTAGCCGGCAGCGTTATGCAATATTTGCACTACACTGCCAACTGAAAAGTAACTAAAATGATCCTAAAAGGATGAAATTACAAAAATCAAAGGATTTATTTAATACTTTACGTACATATATTCTATTCGGCCACGAAATTAACAAAAAAGAGAATGATCTTTTAATCCCTAAGACCACTTTTAAATCTCAAATACACGGGCGTGTCGCCACCGCATTTATACATAAAAGTAACCAAAATACATAAAACTAACGACTCACCGTCAAGTGGTGGACACAAAACACACAATAAAATCCTCCGGCCGCGTTAATTTGGCTTGAAACACACTGGCGGTTCTACACACGGGCCCACACGGGCCCGTGCCCGTGTAAAATGGACCCTGGCCCGCCCTGTGGCCCGCCCTCCGAGCAGAAGCTGAACCAATGCTCAGCACGGACCCTGGCCCGCCGCCCGCCCTGCTTCCGCCCTGCTTCCGGGGCCCGCCCTCCGAGCAGAAGCGGAACCAATCAGCACGGACCCTGGCCCGCCCTGCCGGGGCCCGCCCTCCGGGCACAACATTCAGGTAGTTGTACCTTTTAGTGCGTTACACCACTGCGAAGTGCGAACAACGAAAAGAAGAGCGAGCGCGAAGACGGCGAAGTTACCGAGCGTCATCCACGAGTACCACTACAAATACAAACAATACAAGGTAACAATTCTGGTCAAGAAATGATGTTGTTGGCTATGAATTATAATAGCAGCCTATCAGACCAGGCGTTTATGTTGTATGCTTCTAGCTAACGCTAGTTATCTTACAACAACACACAAGCTAACTATGCTTCTAGCTAACGCTACCCGTATTTCGTCGGAATATAACACACAGGTTTTTTTTGTTAAGCTCAGGAGACCGTGTGTGCTATAATGTCAGCTAAGAAATATATTTTTCTCGCAAAGAAACAATTGTTTTTACCATGTTAATCTAAATCTTGTGAAGTCCATCGATGCTCGCTCGCTTCTGTGGACGCCATTTTAAGAATGGCGGCCATTATCTTACAACAACACACAACCAAGCTAACTTGTGTTAAAAAATATTAATAGTTGCTGTTGCTGAAGTGTTGTATTTTCCTCTCCATGCATGTTTGTCTATAGTGCAAAATGAAGAGAAAGATGGACATTACATCTTATTTCTGCACAAGAAAGACAAATAACAGTGTGGCAGACATTGAGACAGAACCAGATGATGGAGGTGTTGAGAGAGCTGAAGAAAAGCACGTTGAGAGCCCCACACAGCCAGAGGACTTGGAAGACACTGGTTTTCAAAGAGAGGGCACAGGGACGGAAAGAGAGACACATGAAGATCCTGAAATGGAGACAGCTGAGACTGAGATACAAGCAGCACGTGAGACACAGACGGAGAATATTTGTGTATCCACAAGCACTGGACCATCAGGTTTGTGATGTTCAAAAAAAATGTGTTTGTTAATGTTAAGTTTTCTGACACAAGTTGAGTTTGAATGAAATATTATTGCTGGCTTTGTTAAAAAATAGTCAAGAAATCTAGCTTTAGCTTATTTGCAGTCTTGGTCCTTGGTCAGGTTTTAGAATTCAAGGAAAGAATGTACTGATCTCAAAAATGCAATTACCGTATTTTCCGGTGTATATGTCGCACCTTTTTAATGTTTTTTTTCTAGGCCTGCAACCTATTCTCAGGTGCGACATATATGGCTTGTTATCACTTTCGGTGAAACAAATTTTTAAATCCAGCTCATTTCACAATTACGTTCATTTATTAAGGAAAAGTTCAGCTCAGACATATATTTGCTATAATTTTTATCAAACAAATAATTGTTTTTAAGTGTTAATCTTCTTAAAAGCCTTGCTGTGCGCTCCTGTGGCAGACATACACCAGAAAATACTGTAATGCAAATAACATTAATTAATAAATACAGTGAATCAATTTAGACGTGTGTGTGTGTGTGTGTGTGTGTGTGTGTGTGTGTGTGTGTGTGTTTTGCAGTTTATATGCAGTGTCCATGCAGATTACTGGTATATGTTAATTTACATATATTTGGTTTTGCTTTCTCCACAGACATCAGCAAATGTAAAGAAGATCCACCGATGCAGCCGGACCTAAAGTTGTTTCCAAGAACCTTGATGGGGGACAGAAGGAGGAGCTTCAAAGCAGCTTGGTAACACATTCACCCCTGGCTTGAATATTCACAACACTTGGACTCTGCATATTGTTACCCTTGCAGACATTTTAGCCCTCCCAACAGCTCAGACACTGTGTTTGATTCCCCAGTTGGTTTTAAAAACTGGAAGAATGCATCTTACAAAGAGGCGGGGTTTGCATTGCATGTGAGGTCTGAGCGCCATAAACAAGCCATGGTTACATGGAGGGAGTATCAGAAAGCTGCAGCAGCTAATGCAACACTGGTCAATGTGTTAAAGACCGTGTAAAGTGAAATTAAATGTGTGTTTTTATTTTGTCACACAGCATAAATATGTGTTACTAATCACCCATATAAATCTGACTGATTAAAAACATTGATTTCCTTATAAAATTAAGTCTCAAAAATCATGAAAAAACATGATTTTGCCTTGCCCTAGAACGCTGGGGGCGTGTCAGCGCGTGGGCGTGGTTTCAGCGCAGTACTGCACTCATGTCCTTTTCCTGCCCTGAGCGAGAGGCAGACAAGGAGCAGCAGTAAACCTGCTCTGTTTTTATCTGAGTTCTGGCCGGTCACCTCGCATGCGGGGTCTGTGTTGGTGATTAAAAAGAGTAATCACGTTGATAAGTTATCTCATCTCTGTGTCAGCAGAGTCACGGCGCTCTCACACACACACACACACACACGCGCGGGGGGGCTCGGATGTGAAAACAGGTGCAGGTCGCTCCAGCAGCAAAAGACAGAGGGCTGCGCAGCGGTTTTCTGTGTTTATATGTTCATGAAAACTTTAAAAAAATAAATTAAAAACAGGGAGCGCTTCTCCTTCAGCCACACAGCAGACCTGCACACCAGGAAATATTTAGAACCTGGTGCAGCCTCGTTGGACATGACTTTAGTTCACTCGTGACAAGTTCATTCCTCCTCGGAGGAGGAGGAAGCGAATGGTGACAGCTTCAAGTGATCACTTGACTTTTGGCAAAAAAAAAAAAGAAATGTCACAATGGAGCAGCTGCAGTCCATGCGTAAAAGGAGTGAGAGTACAGGAGGGAGACGGTCGGTAGCGAGTGAACGGCTCCACCGAAGAACGCATTTATACGGCTGGAGCTGCAGGGGGTGGGGCTATACTAATGAGGACCGCGTGACGAAACGCGGTCACGTTTAAAACACGCCTAAAAAATCCTGAAATAGAAATATGTTTATACACAGTTTGCTCTATAACTCCAAAATTAATTGAGCTACAATTTTGAGACTTTTTACTCATTTACAAGATTACAATTATCACATTTATAATGTTTATTGAAGAAAATGTTGAAATTCACTTTACACGGTCTTTAAACAAGGAGCACAACAGACAGGTTAAAGAAAATCGTGAATATATAAAAACAATAGCGGAAGTGCTTTTACTTACTGCCACTCAAAATTTAGCTCAAAGAGGGCATAATGAGTCTGCAGACTCAGACAATAAAGGGAACTTCAAGGCAATTTTGGAAACTATTGCTAACCACGACAAAGCTATTAAAAAACGGTTGACTTCCATTCATAATGCAAAGTATACAAGCAAAATCATTCAGAATGAGGTTCTGGACTGTTTAGCAGACATGGTTCAAACTGAAATTACAGAGGAAGTGAAAAACAGTGAGGTTTTCAGCATCATAGCAGACAAAACAAAAGATGTAAAGAAAAAGGAACAGATCTCTCTTGTACTAAGGTACTACTACAATGGAGCTATCCATGAAAGTGTTCTACATTTTGAGTCTGCAGAGAAGCTTGATGCAGCAGGGCTTAGTGAGAAAATAATCTACATGCTGGAAAAACATGGTCTTGAGTATAAAAAAAATCTCGTAGGCCAAGCCTATGATGGTGCCTCTGTTATGAGCGGTAGGCATTCTGGGGTACATGTAAGGATCAAAGAGGATGCAAAATATGCTTTTTACATCCATTGCACAGTCCACTGTCTAAATCTAGTTTTAGTAGATACAGTCAAAGCTCTCCCAAAGGTAGAGGAGTTTTTCTACTTACTAGAAAAACTATATGTGTTTACATCTGGATCAGCTGTCCATCCTAAATGGCTAGCTATACAAACAGAGATGTACGAAAGTGCACCAAGAGAGCTCCAGCGTTTAAGTGACACTCGTTGGGCATGTCCATTTATAGCTCTGTGTAACATCATGGATAGACTGCCTGCCCGTAAGCGACTACTGCAAGAAATTGCCCGAGAACATCATGGTGAAAGATCTGTTCAGGCAAGAGGTCTGCTGGCACAGATAAATCTAGAATTTATTGTGCATCTTGTTACACTGCGTAAAGTGTTTGGAGAAACAAAACTTCTGTCTGATATGCTACAGTCTTCAACACTTGACATTTCAAAAGCTGTGGATTTAGTTGAAGCTTTAGTTCAGACATTAAAAGATTTCAGGCAGGAGTCATTTTTTGATCATGTGTGGGATGAAGTGTTGACTATTTTTGGGCAGTGTGATTCAACACCACCAGCTGCAAAACGCCAAAGAACACTAAGCTCTAAACTCAGCGAGCACTGTGTAATGACCACTGTTGGGCAGAGAGAGTCAGAACAAGATAAAGACGGGTTTCGTACAAACTTTTTCTACCCTGTCATTGATCTCATGCTCAGTGAGCTTGAAAGACGGTTTTCTAGGAGAAACTGTGATATGATGAACAGCGTCCATGCTCTAAATCCCCAAAAAGATGAATTCCTGAAAGAGACAGCTCTGTTTTCATTTGCTCAGTTATATGATTCAAGTATTGATGACCTGGGGCCTGAACTACATCAGTTCAGAAGGATTTTAGACAGAAAATTTCAGACTGGGATGCAGAGACCCACTAGTACAGTGGAGCTAGTACAGTTCATCGAGCCATATAAAGAGGTGTTTTTTGAGCTCTACAGACTCTGTAAAATAGCAGTTGCGATCCCAGTGACTACTGCATCTTGTGAACGGAGTTTTTCTACATTAAAGCTTGTGAAAACATACCTCAGATCCACCATGAACGATGACAGACTAAGCAATCTGGGTGTACTGAGCATCGAGTCGAGGAGGGCAAAGGCATTGAATCTTGACTTATTTGTTGATCGGTTTGCCAGAAACCATCAAAATCGCAGAATACAGTTGCTGTGATTACAAATACTGTCTGTAAAATGTTTCTTATTTTTCTCATTTGATTTTTTTTAACCATTTTCTTTAGTTTCAATGGTTAATGTCTTGTATGTAAAATGTGACTTTTTTTTTTTAATCACTGCTTTAAAAAAATAAAAGAGTCAAGTAAGATTTCGAATCTGTGTCATCATTGGTTATTTGGGGGCCTTGAGGTTTGCCCCCCCCCCCGGGGTGCTGATGTGGAGCACAGTGATGGACCGTGCATTTTTCTGGCTTATCTAGACAGAACCTTTACTTTTTGTGTCATCAGAACGGGTTATTCACTAAACTCTCGGTCATGTGCTCATTCAGTTTGCACTACTTCTCATATTTGCACTAATGTTTGTATTACATTACTGCCTATAGTCATAAAGATGTCTTTATAGTCATAAAGTCACTTTTTTCTCCGAGATTTAACGTGCCCCTCTGACAAAACCTCTGGCCCCAGCTTGGCCCCACCAGTACAACTGGTCTAGAACCGCCACTGTTGAAACAGTGGGGTTCTCTGCGGATTTATCCAAGTAACCTAGCACAACCAGCTAGCCACAGAGTTAGCGTCCAGTTCACCTCTGACCCGGAAGATGTCAAGATTCTATAGGCAGTCAACAGATTTAATGAAAAGTAACCAAAATACATAAAACTAACGACTCACCGTCGAGTGGTGGACACAAAACACACAATAAAATCCTACGGCCGCATTAATTTGGCTTGAAACAGCGGGGTTCTCTGTGGATTTATCCAAGTAACCCAGCACAACCAGCTAGCCATAAACGTTAGCACCGAGTTCACCTCTGACCCGGAAGATGTCAAGATGGAATAGTCCAATTTTAGTAGGGAGATACAGAAATCGACCGGTTTTTGTATTGCGTTTTTAATGATTGTTTTCATCGTAACTATAATTATTTTTATGTTAAATGTACATTAACAAGCATGAGCAATGTTAGTGATGTAGGTGACTGGCCGGGGCGGGGCGGGGCCCCTGCTGAAATGGGGCCCCAAGCAACGGCATCATTTGCCTACATGGTAGATCCGTGTCTGTTCTCCCCTCTGCTCCCCCTCCAACCCTCCCTCCTCTCTGCTCTTTACGGTGAGGGAGGGGAAAAAGGCAAAACAAGCTGCTACGGAGCCAGCATAAGAGCCTGTAATAAGTTTATTCGTTTTTACTGATAGATAATTAGTTATTAGCGGTACTGCATTGTAAATAAAAATAGCACAAATCCGCTTATGAATTATAAAAGTTAGTCACTCCGCTGTTACGCTTACAAAAACGTTAGGTCCGCTGTAAGCGGATTAGCGCATTAGCGGTCCCTAGCGTTCATGTGCCCACCTTTGCACAGTATGACATACAGTATATATAAAAAAATTATCTTTATTTTTTTCTGTAAATACAGAAGTAAAAAAAAAGTGTTGGACAAAAGAGGAAACGTTTCTACAATTTTTTAACCCATCCAGAGGACCTAATTTACCTTTTATTTTCTCCTGCTTGGATCACCATCAGGCTGTCGTATGTGATGTGTCACGTGACACTTTCTGATTGGGCGGGTTTTGGGCGGTCTTTAACAGATTTTTGGGCTGGAAAACCTGGACTCTTTCTGGCAACATTGTTCATCCTTCATCCAAAGAACTTCTTCAATCTGAGGAGCCACCAACAAACTGAATCCCACAAACAGGACACTCCCAGAGTGGAAACAAACAGTTTGCTGGTGATAAGATGGCCTCGGGAGCCTACCCTCTCCCCCGTCAACTCCTCTAAGGGAGCCATGCCCGTTCTTTACATTAGAACTAGTGCCAGATTAATGCCATCCACAGTGAAAGGCAGCAACGTTTTATTTCTTAGGTGCTCAGGTCCAAAGATGGCATGTACAGTATCGTCTGAATTTCATGATGAATCCTGTTGTCAACACGAGTTTCACGTCCCCTTACAAAATTAATGTGGCAAGTGACAAGATATGATTTCATTAACGGCTTTTTACATTTTTGTGTATTTGTTTAAAAATTAAGATAAAAGTGAATGAAACATTTTGGATATTTTCATCCTAATTCCTGAACATCAACTTCAGATTAAACATCAGGTGACATTTATCATGCAGGTGGATGATCCCAGTATGCCCAACGATGAAGGAATCACAGCGCTGCATAACGCCGTCTGCGCCGGCCATGCTGAGATAGTGAAGTTCTTGGTTCAGTTTGGTGTCAACGTCAACGCTGCTGACAGTGACGGCTGGTGAGTCCGAGTTATTCAGAACAGCCAGTTCAGTGTATGAAAGTGAACAAGTGTGTAACCTCTGTCCACCTCCAGGACTCCCCTTCACTGTGCTGCGTCCTGCAACAACGTGCAGCTGTGTAAGTTCCTAGTGGAATGTGGGGCGGCCGTCTTCGCCACCACATACAGCGACATGCAGACCGCTGCTGAAAAGTGTGAGGAAATGGAGGAGGGCTACGCTCAGTGCTCCCAGTTCCTTTATGGTGAGATGTAGCTCAGAATGCTTGTGGATGTGGGGATCTACTGACATTTTGATACAACTAACAAAACTGACCTAAAGAGGGTTAATTTTTCCCTTCTAGGTCAGTGGTTCTCATAGTTTGGTCAAGAAATGATCTCCAGTTATCAGCTTACCAAAATGAGCTTTTATGGCATATTTTAACCATAGATGCTTAGAATATAATTCAGTTCAGTTTATTTTTATAGCACCAAGTCACAATAGAAGTCTCCGGGCACTGTACAAAAACATTTACATACATAAAACTTCAATTAGTAACATTATTTATCTAAGGAAGCCAGCAGATTGCAGTGAGTCTTCATTTTGTCACAGACTCGTCTTGAACAAGCAAAATGGCAACAGTGGAAAGTTAAAAACTCCCTTCAACAGGAAGAAATCCCCAGCAGAACCAGGCTCAGGACATGCGACCATCTGCTTCGACCGGCTGGGTTTGAGGGGAACAAGAAGGAGAAACAGATGCACAATGGCAGGATGAGAATGCAGGCGAGCAGGGGCAGGTCTTTCTCTAGGAGGAAAATAACACATGTTAAGATTGAAATAATTACATGTGGTGGTACCAAGTGGTTCTCATTGAAATTATGCAATTTACAAGGCACACCGGTCTGTAGATCTTGGAAAACTACTTGGGACATCTGAGACAGACTTACAAATTTAGAAAACAGTGTATTAGTTTCCATTTTTATTTATACTTTTTTTTTTTTTTTTTAGAAATACTTTTTAAATACTTTTGTTAAATCTTATGAAACAAAAGAAAAGGAACAAAACCCAGGTGCTGAGGTTACCAGAAGGCCACCAAACCAGCACAGCCCCGGACCCCAGCAACTGGAAAAGAAAAGAAAAATTAATAAAGGGCAACCACCAAACTAAGTCTAATTGAAAAGAAAATGAAAAACCAATTACAAATACAGGTAGTCCCCGACTTACGAGCGCTCTGACTTACGAGGTCCCGGACTTAAGAGCATGCATCTCATAAAAAAAAAAAAAAAAAAAAAAAAAAAATTTTTTTTTTTTTTTTTTTTTAATAAATGAATACATGTACAGTACTGGACAGTCACCAAGCACTTAGCCTATCCTAACACAGTTTTTAAAGATGAAGGAATAAGTTGAATTGTCTCCCTTTCACATAAAGGGAGCAAGCTCCCTATGGAGCCTGCAGGGAGGAGGGAGACAATTCAACTGACTCCTTCATCTTTAAAAACTGTGTTAGGATAGGCTAAGTGCTTGGTGACTGTACAGTACTGTACATTTATCTATTTATAAATAAAAAACAATAAAAAAATAAAAATACTGTATATACTGTATATTTTTAATAAATAGATAAATGTACAGTACTGTACAGTCACCAAGCACTTAGCCTATCCTAACACAGTTTTTAAAGATGAAGGAGTCAGTTGAATTGTCTCCCTCCTCCCTGCAGGCTCCATAGGGAGCTTGCTCCCTTTATGTGAAAGGGAGACAATTCAACTTATTCCTTCATCTTTAAAAACTGTGTTAGGATAGGCTAAGTGCTTGGTGACTGTCCAGTACTGTACATGTATTCATTTATTAAAAAAAAAAGTAAAAAAAAAAAAAAATTTTTTTTTTTTACTATGTGATCCTACTTACGAATTTTTGACATACGAGCGCCCCCTAGGGACGGAACTCGCTCGTAAGTCGGGGACTACCTGGTGGAGAAAGTACTCAAACACTGTACTTAAGTAAAAGTACAAATAAACAGACAAAAATGTACTCTAGTAAAAGTAGAAGTACCATATTAATGTTTTTACTTAAGTAAAAGTAAATAAGTACTTGTTTTAAAAATACTTAAAGTATTAAAGTAAAAGTACTTGCTGAATGTATTACCTAATGGAATGGTCTACATACTGTATCATTAAGTGTGCCTACCGTATGCATATTTTCTGTAATACATTAGTAGTGTTGAGCAATTTTAATGAACAAAGTAATACATGTTTTTATTGTGTTTACTCTGTGACACGGTTCACGCTTGGGCTTGTGATTCTGTGCGTCAGAATTTCAGGGATGACATGCAGAGATAAATGTTATTAAGCAAAATAAGAAAGACAGGTCTCTCTTGTAAATGAGTCCTCGAGGCTCAATGGGATTAACCTGCCTAAATAAAGGTTGAAAGAAAAAAAAGAAAGAAAGAGGAATAAACTAGAATATACATCATTGGTCCAGCTCTTCTTGAAGGCAGGTCTAATGTTACTTGTCCACTTTGCAGTGATTCAATGGACCAACTCCCCTCTCAACATCAGTTACTTTCAAACTGACAAATCAAAAAACTGCAACGTGAATGTAACGTGTAACTCAACACATTATAGAAATGTAGTGTAGTAGAAAGTACAGATACTTTATGTAAAATGTAGTGGAGTAAAAGTAAAAGTACCCACATTTAATTCTACTTAAGTAAAGTACAGATACATGAAAAATGTACTTAAGTACAGTAACAAAGTACCTGTACTTAGTTACATCCCACCACTGCCAATAAGTTACCAAAAATAAATAAATGCCAGCCCAACTAAATATCTAAATTATACACTACAGTTAAATGGGCTGTAAACAAAAATAAAGGAAAAACTTTTTTTTAAAGAACCTTAACACGTCAAATACTCATTTTAAAAGTTATAGTCCAGACCCAGGTGTGTGGCTAATTACCCACGCCACTGACATGAGTGCTCAGGGACCATGCTCCAAACAATTCGTTGTGGAGAAGCCCAGTGAAGCAGCTACAGGCGTCTGAAGATAATTAAGTGCAATAATCTGGAGAACCCAAACAACAGTGGTCCTCCATGGAGCCAGAACAATTGTAATCTCAGTGGAGACAAAACAGCAGTGATCTTCCATAGAGACAAAGCAGCAGTGGTCCCAACTTCAGCAAAGGACCGATAAAATTCATTCAACTAATTACCAACAGTAGTAAATTTGAAGATGACAATGAATTGGGACTCAACTACTCACCTGCTGACAGACACATGCAGACACACACACACACACAGGAGGAGGAGGAGGAGGAGGAGGAAGCAGCAAGCTTGGTGTTCACCTGTGACCACACTAAGATGATCACTCTATAAAGATAAACTATAGTGCAACAAAAGAGGACACCTATCTCACGAGGGCCATAAAAGCATGCACAAGGGGGGCGCTGTTGAGCGGTCAATGGAGTAGAACGTGGGCGGCAGTAGCTCCTGCCAATTTTGTTAAAAATTATTATTCAGTTGTGCTTTTCCTTGTAAACCAAGTTTTAGTTATCTACTCTTTTGTAGTCTGGTCTTGTGTATAAATTCTTACACCTCATGGCTATGTCAGGAAGGGGAAAATCTCGTACTATAATAGAGCTTTGGAGCACATGTGACCGTGAGGGGGCGTGTCGGGGGCGTTCCCGTCTCGACCGCCATTTTTCCTGGTCAGAAAAAAAGAAAAGACCCAGTAATATTTGCCTCCACTGACATTCCCAGTCATTTTAGCAGACCTGCTGTGTCAGTGTTTACACCACAAATAATTTTTATAATTACAAATCACTGGGAGAGCTGGTCCAATCTATGAACAGCTGGGTAGATGATTTGGACATTTTTAAAGCCCCCAGATTGTAAATACGTTGATTGTGCTTTGCTGTAACGTCTCTTTAATCGACGAGCATGTCGGTCTGATGTTGACACTTTCACCTCGGAGTGTCCCAAGTGCAGTGTTGGAGCCCAGTCGGGATTTGACTCATCCATCTCATAAGAAGATTTGCCTTGAAGAGAACGCAGATCAGTAATATAATTATTGCCAGAAAACATTACTGTCATCCATCTAGTATATTATTTTTTGAGTTGAAATTACTGAAGTTCCATTAGTAGATTACCTTATTTTAATGGTGATGTATAAATGTCATAACAATGTACTACCCTTAAATATTCAGACACATTTTGTTAAAAGATGAAGTACTTTAATGTGTAATATGTTGAAATTTGAAAATTGAGATGAGTTACTCATTTTTTGTTACTTATAGATTATTCTTTGAATAGATTGTTTGGAAAAGGGGCAGATATAATAAGATAGTTTCTTCTTTCTGCTGCCTTTCATTTTATATTTTCTTTTTTTTTGTCTTTGTTGGGTATTTATTTTGATAAAATGAATAAAGAAATAAATTAATAATAAAAAACAATATGCTACAGTCAATGTGACAACACAATCAACTTTAAACAGTTTATTTTAAAATAACACAGATGTCCGACCTAAACTTGGTTGACCCACTATGCACTGAACTCGACCAAAACATGATACACCTTGACAAAATGGCACAATTCCAGTAAACTGATTTAAAAAACTCACCTGAATGGAAATGTCTGGAACAAACAAGCATGTATCTTGTGATGTTGAGGACCATTGCTAAACTGTTGAAACCTGATTCGAACAAAATACGAGCGACCAGGAAAAATGGCGGATCGACAAAAAACTTTAAAAAAAACTACCCACAATGCTGTGCACGGTGGACCAGTGACGTCACGCTCCAAAGCTCTATACAGACGCAGCTAAAGTCATGCTCACAGGCCTCGGCCTCTTCGCCTCAAGAACCATGTGTCGTAAAGGCCCCGACTCAGTCAAACCTGGACGCTGACACCCTAAAGCTCAAACTACTGTCTTCTTTGAGGGAGGATATTGCCGGCATTATTAAGAAGGAACTTCAAGAGGTTCTTGGAGATGCTTTGTCATCCATCAAAGCTGAGCTACAAGCCGTGAAGACGCAGCTAGCAAGGGACTATGCTGCTACTGATGCTAAGTTGGTTAAGCTAATAGCTATGGTGGGGGATGTGGAGGAGGCGCTCGCGGGTTACACCGATGACATGGCCGGCATGAAAACTACTCTGGAGCAGCTTACGACCAAGGTCACCATGTTGGAAGACAAGTGTGAGGACTTAGAGTCAAGATCGCGCCACAACAATATCAGGATCATCGGCGTGGAGGAGGGTGCTGACTCCTGCTCAACTACTGCTGTGGCCTTGTTATTGAAGGAAGCGTTCGGGCTGGAAAAGGAACCGCTGGTGGACCGGTCTCATCGCTCTCTTCAACCCAAACCCAAACCATGCGAACGACCTCGAGTAATTGTGTGCAGGCTTCATTACTACAGTGACTGTCTGGACGTTTTACGTTGTGTGAGGGAGCGTCAGCAGATTAAAGTCGGAGCCGGGCCTATATCAATCTTTCCGGATCACACTGCTAAGGTTGCTCGGGCTCGTGTGGCCTTCAATGAGGTAAAGCGGCTACTTCGTGGCATCAAAGGGATCAGGTATGGACTTTTTTATCCAACGCAGCTGCGCATTACTTACAAAGGAGTGGTAAAAGAGTTTACTGCATCCGAGGACGCAAAGCAATACATTCAGACTTTGATTTCTGAGTGAACCCTGTGCTTGGGTGAATATCGTTCTTAACATTCATTCAGACTTGAGGCCTACTTACTTTGTACATCACTTGGGTACAATATTAAAGTTATGTTTATATGCTGCTCAGGTTAGAAATTAGTAATGTTCATGAGCATCTATACTGATTATTATTGTTGTGTAGTATTTTTCTCCATCATACAGGGATTTTGCGGTTCTCAATCTTGTTGTAATATAACAAAAAATACCGTAAACACCGGTGTATAATACGCTCCGGTGTATAATACGCTTTGGCCAATATTTGGAAATAAATCAGAAAAATCGGTAGATAATACGCTTCGGTGTATAATACGCGCTGCCGTGACAGTCTTTTTTATGGCCACTAGATGGCGCCAGGATACGCCTCCAGGTACAGTCTGCAGGTAAACAGACTACAGGGTGCATTAGCGCCCATAGCGGCCGAAACTGGTACTGCACCATTTTTAGGCCAAAATGAAAAAGCGAATCAGACCCAAAAATGGGTCTAAAAATCTGGGAAAAAATCTGTAGATAATACGCTTCGGTGTATAATACGCAGGACATTCAAATGAGCAATAAAAGTGCGTATTATACACCGGTGTTTACGGTAATCTTAAAGTAGTATAATAATGCACAAACTAGTATTCTAATTTGGAGGTTGGTGGGGGTTATTAGCCGTTTTTTGTTAAATACACTTCTGTATCTGTTCACTCTGCTTTATCTTCGTGTTCACGTTTTATTGTGAATAACTGCTGTGTATTGTACTGCTGTCTCCATTGTTCTGTTTTTTTTTTTTATGGAGACTCTGGGTGTTGTTTTATTATGGGTTTACTTTAGGGTATGGGTTGTGGGTAGGTCCATCTCAGCTCTTTATGGTTGTTTTTATTTTCATTTTCTTAAATGGTTAATACTACTGTACTGTAGATCCCATTACGACAGGTCCAGGCACCTCTCTTCGTTTTATTATATGGAATATCAAGGGCATGGGCCACCCTGTTAAAAGATAGAAAGTTTTTACCTACCTCAAGCGGTTAAAGCCCTCTGTGGTGTTTTTACAAGAGACTCATCTTCGCACTAAGGATCACAACAGGTTGCGTTGCTCTTGGATGAATCAAGTTTTTCACTCAGATTTTAATTCCAAATCAAGAGGAGTAGCCATTTTAATTAATAAAACAGTACAATGCTCGCCCACTGATGTCATAGCTGATAAATATGGCAGATATGTAATAGTTGCTGGAACACTAATGCAGTAAAAGGTTCTTCTGGTTAATATATATGCCCCAAACTTCGATGATGCCGAGTTTGCAAATAGATTATTGAGCAACCTCCCGTTTTTGGATTCTCACTTACTAATTTTAGGGGATGACTTAAATTGTGTCATAGATCCAGAGTTAGACCGGTCTAATCCCCGTAACTTAAATAAATCTTTAATGGTTCAAGCATTCTCTGATTTCATGAGACAGAGTGGTCTTATATGACCCATGGAGATTCCGAAACCCAACCAGTACAAATTTTTCTTTCTTTTCTAAAGTGCATCACTCTTATTCCAGAATTGATTATTTTTTTATCGACCAGACGCTAAATTCATGTGTAGTTCTCTCTAATTATTTGAGTATAATGATATCAGACCATGCTCCGTTATTATTAGATATTCAGTTAACCTCCTACAAATGTAGCCGTCCTTTGTGGCAGTTTAATTCTCTTTTACTGGCAGATGAGGAATTTTGTGACTTTATTTCTAATGCAATTGATGAGTTTCTGGTGTTTAATAAGAATGACTCGACTTCTCATTCACTGTTAATTCAGAGGACAAATAATTTACTACACATCTCTTTCTAATAAAAGACATAACTCAAGGCTCACTGAATTGGCAACAACCATAGCTAAGCTTGATCAAACGTATGGCATAAGTCCCTCACCAGAACTATATAAAGAGCATATAGGTGTTCAATCAGAGATTGATTTAATTTCTACGGCGACAAGGCTAGTCGTTTATTGGCACATCAGCTACGGCATCAGGCCAACTCTTGTATAATACCCAGTATTCAAAATACCCAACAGGTAAATACGACTGACCCCACCGAAATTAATGACACTTTTAAATTATTTTATTCTTCTTTGTATTCATCAGAATTTCCCACAGACAAGAAGGAAATTGAAGACTTTTGTAAGGGGTTATGAGGAGGTCAATATTAATACTGACCTCTTTACCTTAATTAATTTACTTATTCAGATTGAATAGTAAATTCACGGATTCTGTTCTTTTTCAGTTTACCCAATATTTCTGTGATCTTTATGATGGACAAATAAACAGAGCCATTAAGTGACAATGGACATTGACTTAGTTTGATATGTCAAAGAGACACTATCATTTATTTAAAATGAATCAACTAAATTAACACCATTACACTTGATTGACATGATTTCACTTTCTTTCAATTTAATACGTCAGCACACTTAAATTTAACACAACAGACTTCAATATTGGATGTTAACATATTTAGTCTGTGGGCTCTTCAGCTTAAAATAGTTTCCAGCTTAGAATTGAGGGAAAAAGATAGGAGGAAAGATTTAAGAAGAATTGGGAGGTTAAGAGAGGAAGTTTATCTTGCATTTATGAAACCAGATGACACTCTTCCGTACGCGTCCAGCTAAGATATCATCACACCTCCAGCAAGCAAACAGCTGCTCCTTTACCTTAAGACGTCCGCCTTGGTTCTGGTAAAGAGCTGTGGTCAACTTTAGACTGACGAGTCGTCGGTCCCGCAAGTCCAAGCTGGACTCCACGCGTGTTTACCTTGTCGGTGTCGGTGATACTCGCTTTCGTCGGCAGAAGTCGTGACAGTCGTGGCTTCTTGGCTCAAGATAATTTATTCCAGGAAGGAATAACAAAGTTTTTTGAGCTTACGCTCGGAGTGGACCCATAACAACATGTTATCAGTCCCAGCTGGATGACGAGTCCTTAGCGCGTGACTGTTGGTCATTCAGCTCTTTGGAAAGTTCACATCATCTTTCGAAGCTCCCAGAAACTCTGCAGAAACTTTCTCGTTCCTTCCAAACTCTTGCAGACTCTTGCAGACGCTGCAGACTCTGCGTTCCAGCCACAGCTTAGAACTTAAAAAGCAGGAACAAAGAGAGGAGTTCACTTGCCTTATCAGGCCCAAGGTTACAGCCAGGGCAGAGGGAGATTTGTTTAGGAAAAGGGCAGACTCATAGACTCCAAGAGGAAAACACTTGGATTAGTGTCTTTAACACTTCTAAACAAAACCGTCCGGTCTCTGTGACCCGAGACTTCACCTTTAAACACAGCAGTGAACACAGTTTAAACTCTTACAGAATAACACAGCTTAAAAGCACACATCATGAAAATGACAAAAGTTATTCTTTTGATCACATCAGCCTAAAATCAAAGATAGAAATAGTCTCTTTTTGGTGACTATGTTATCAGATTTTAGCTAAATGAATGATTTTGTAGTAAATGTCTTGCTTTACTGAGAGGTCAGTAAAGGTCATCACTGGACAGTTCAAAAACCTTAATTTTGACCCTGGGTAGGTCCACTACATCTCCCCCCTTTTGGAAGCCATCGCCAGTCCTTGGGGATGGGGTCCAACACGAAAGGAAACCTTGAACTGTCTTTGATCTTGAAGTAATCCAGCAAGTGGAAAAGAAAAATCAAAAATTATAATCCCATAAAGTTTTTGGAAATTCCATACTGTTCGGAGGTAATCCCATTGCGAAAAGCTTTTAATCCTTTGGAAAACAAAGTCTGTTAACTCTTGGAAAACAAAGTCTGTGATCCTTTGGAAAACAAAGTCTTATAATCCACAGCGGTAATTCCACAACGATTAGTTTTGTTGATTGATCAGCAACAATTGTTTTCATAATCAGCATGTAGAGGGGATCCCTCGATTGACGCAGAGGAGGCGACCCTTGGATGAAGGTTGAAGACCAAGCGTTGGAGCTGCAGGTCCCCACATCGAAGGTTGTTGGCTGGTTGGTTTCCAGTCAGTGCCACTCTGGTTCTATGTGTCATGCAATTATGTGGTTTTTTAGGTGGGCTTATGATTGGGATTTTACATTAGGCCCTACCTATATGCACCTGGTATGTAAGCTATCATGGTTTAGATCAGCTACAATTACCAATTAAGGGGTGGATCAATTCTGTAAAATTAGATATAGGGATTTGTACCTATAAAATTTTGGAGGGCTTCTGTAACGAAGGCCTCTAATTCCAAACTATTCCTCCATTCATTACTTAGTTTAGGTTAAACTAAAATAAAAAATGAAATATAGTTTGATCTAAATGTCTGTTGTCTTTTAGACGATCGACGTAGGATTTGGTATTCCTAATAAATTTTGAAGTCTATGGCGAGACTCATCAAAATGAATAGATAATCTAGAATAGAAACGATCGAATCGGTTCAATTTAGAAATTGTGAGACCAGTGTAGTTTATGGTACCTTAGTAGCTTTAAACTACATTGACTCTTCGACGATTGAGATTTAACAAAACGAACTGCATGTTGGCATAGTTAAATCCATCTTATGCATTAATCAATGTTAATACAAAACCTTTTTGGCTGGGAGTGTTCAGAACCAAAACAATATCTCAACTAATGACAACAGTAATGACTAAACAACAAGGAAACAACGTTTCACTGCTTCGACACACTCTTGTCGTCAGATTCCAAAGTGCAACACACAAGAAAAACAGGTCTCAACTTTATGACCGAGGTCAAATTAAATCTCGTGGATTTAAACGGTTGTTAAGGTTAGTTTTTTGTTGTGGGTTTTAGGCTTAGCGTTTCTAAGTTCAAATTGGACAATGCGACTTATAGGGTGGAAATACGGTAGTTTAAACCTGATTAGTTTATTTACTAACTTGTGTTTGTACGACCTTATTATCCCATGAAGTCGGTGAGTTTGTGAGATCTTTGTCTTTTGTGGAGTCATTGAACGCCTTGTAAGGTTTGATCTGATTTCGATGTACCCATTTAGCAATTGGCTCTTTGCGGCCTTTGCTGATTTTGATTTCGTAGACGACTGAGGACACTTTGTCTGTTATCAGATGAGGTCCAGTCCACCTGGGCATTAGTTTGCGGGCGAGAGTTCCGGTCTCGGACCCTCCTTTCCCGGTTGCTGGAGCGAACGTATAGTACCAGACTCTGTCTCCCACTTGGAGTTCATTGTGAGAGGCCTTTTGGTCATAGTACGCCTTACGTCCTTCAGCGGATTTTTCCAGGTTTTTCTGGGCGAAAGCAAAAGTGTTTCTGAGGTGTACATTCAAATCTTTGTCTTTGGCATGGCCTAACATCACCCCCCTTTGGTCATGGGGGACCACGAACACAGGTGAGGACGTCCGTCCATGGGCACAAGTTAGGATGCCACCGTTTAGTTTAAGCTGTTCGCGCAGCTGAGAGAAGACGGTACACAGGAATCGTTTAGGATTTGGCCAACGTATCTTCTTACGTTTACCTCTTTCCGTGTAATTCAGGTGTGTCACAACTGTCGGCGCAGTCGCAGATGTGCCTGATTGTACAGACTGCGACGGGTCACTGTCGTTGTGTGTGTCTTCCCACTTCTTGACTGAAGAGAGGCTCTTTGAGTCTGTAAAAACTATGTCATTTCTGACTAGTTCTAGACACAAATGTCCCTGAACCAAGGTTTCATCGAAAGCTTGGCTGATAGCCGATTTACCTGTCCCAGGGGACAGTACAGCAACCTCGGTGTGGGGTCCTTGGATCTCCACACCTTTCTCTACCTGTGGTAGGTAATGTGAGTTTGCCCCCTTCATGTCTGATGAGGGGTCCTCGTAATCTGCAACAATGATGTCCAAGTGACTGTCAGCGTTTGGATGACTGTCATTTTCTGGACTCAGATGCCCTTGAACCAAGGTTTCATTGAAAGCTTGGTTGATTGCCGAATTACCTGTCTCAGAGGACAGTACAGCGTCATCGGTGTGGGATCCTTGGATCTCAACACCTTTCACTACCTGTGGTAGGCAGTGGTCAGGGAGTGCTGAATGTGTCAGCTCACAGAGGAGGTTCTCTTGTTGGGCCAGAGATTGGTCCAACTTTTGGGTCTCTTCTGTCTCACCTGTAGTTGAAGGTTCACTTACCGGGCTCTCGTCCTCGGATGAGCAGTCCCGTGTGTCCTTTGCGGTACCTGCGGTTAGGCAGTCTGTATCGCAACTAGGAAGCACCTGTATTGGCAGGGGTTTTCTCACTGTGCTCCACATTTTCCGTCGACCATAATCTATAATCGCGTTGAAGCGGTTTATAAAATCTTGGCCAACCAAAAATGGGAATGAGTCAAGTTTAGACACGTACACCGGGTGGCGTAGTGTCATTTCGCCAATCTGCATGTGAACCATAGCCATAGCTGTTAGGGTTGTTCTCGTCTCTGCGAGACCCTGTAGCTCAATAGCACATTTCTCAAAGGGTATTTGCCTGTCAACACCGTTAGCGGCGGTCCTCAGCTCCTCGAACAGCTTGGCCGACATAATGGTTATATCAGAACTGCCATCCAGGAGGGCTTCACGCTCAAGGACACCTTCCAGTGTGATAGGCAGGTAAGCTTTCTTAGCCACCCCCCTTTGTATAAAGTTACACAGAAACCTCACAGGTCTTGTCCCACGTTTCTGTTCACGTGTGACTCTGTCTGTGTAATCTTGTTTACTGTCAGCATCTTGTTCGCTGTCAGCATCATGACCTTCAGGATGTTGTTGTGTGTCAGCAATTGGTTTGCTGTCAACATCCATGGCAATGTTGGTAGTAGTGTGCGCTGAGTTATTTGTGTGCTCTGAGTCTTTGTGAAAGACAGTGCTACACATCGCTCCAGGTTGGTCAATGTTGATAGTGTCATTATCAATGATAACGCCACTCATTGTATCAGGTTGGTCAAGCACAGTAACATTCAAATCTACTGACAAACTACTTACTTCCTCTGTCTCTTCCGAGCATAGAGGTGTTGGGCCATTATTCCGGGACATTCGTGACTCTTTGCCTGTCTTGAACTGTTCTGTTCGAGGCGCGGGAGGTGCAGTTCCAAGGCTCGGGGGTGTCTGTTGGGACCACGCATAGTTACATGAGTATAGGTCCTCATCCTTCAATTTCTCTTGAAGTCCACCCAACGATGGACCTTGGTTTTCACCCACCTGGTTCGATCTGAACCGTTGTGGGTCTCTTAGAGAGTGAACACCTACCTTTTGTGGTTCGTTGCTTGTCTCAGATTTTTCAATCTGAGGTGCTTCAGGGGCGGGGCTCCCTTTAAACCATTTTGAGTCACTGTTCCAGCTGGTACCAACATTTCGGTGTATGTCAGTTTGAAAATCTTGTTCATTCTTGCTAGTATTATCCAACTCTTTTAACAACCGACGCTCGAGTGAGAAGTTGCTAAACTCGGCCTGTCCCACGATGATCGGAGACGGGGACGCACGGCTGGGTCCTACTGTTTCGGTTCAGCGACAGTGTTGTCCCGCTGAACTAACTTAACTGTGGTTTAATGTGGCGCTATGGCTCTGTAGACATTGCACGTTGCTGTCTTGCGGTGTTTAGTGTAAAATACTTCCACACAGCAGACATGTTACGATGAACAGTTGGCTAACTGTTAGCTAAAATGCTACTCACCGAGTCTGCACTTTGTAGTTGGCTGCAAACTATGGAATGGATTTCCTGAATTTGAGACGGGTCTTATTACTCTGGGTTCATGAGACACAACTCCGTTCAGAAACTCCATTCCATAGTTTGATCGATCCTGTGCCGTGTGCAAAACACCAGCGGGCGGCTGTAGCTTGCGGGCCGGATCTAATAGTTTTTAAATATCATCCAGGGGACCATAAATAATTAATTTGCGGGCCGGATCTTGCCCGTGGGCCGCCACTCTGACATATATGCTTTAATACGTGCACCCTTTTTAATATAATCTATTCTAAGCATTCTTCTGATATACCCGAAATGGTCATTTCCCTTGATGCTGAAAAAGCATTTGACAGGGTGGAGTGGGAATACTGTACTTGTTTGTGGTTTTGAAGAAGTTCGGATCCGGTGATACATTTGTTTCTTGGATTTGTCTCCTCTATGCATCTCCCAAAGCCAGTGTCCTTACAAATGATATATATTCAGATTATTTCTCGCTTGGACGTGGAACAGGTCAAGGCTGCCCATTGTCGCCTTTGCTTTTCATCGTTGCAATCGAGCCTTTATCTATCGCTTTGCATGCTTCCCCCTCATTTACAGGGATTTTTCGAAATGGGACAGAATACAAATTGTCCTTATATGCGGACGATCTGTTGCTATATGTATCTAACCCCGCTACTTCTGTCCCCACTGTCTTGCATATCTTAAATCACTTCAGCTCCTTTTCAGGCTACAAATTGAATTTGGAAAAGAGTGAATGCTTTCCTATAAACACTTCTGCTTGCAGTCTTCAACATTCGGACTTTCCATTCAAACTCAGCCTCACAGGATTTAAATATCTTGGTATAAATGTGACACGTTCTTTATCTGGTCTTGTGTCTGCTAATTGTTCGCCTCTTGTTACAAATTCCCACAGCCTTGTATACCAGTGAAACATGGAAGATGTCAGTAAAGATGACCAAGAAATTGGATGCATTCCAGCAAAGATGCCTGCGAAAGATACTGAAGATTACATACCTAGATCGGATTACAAATGCAGAAGTCTATCGCAGGACACATACCATACCCATGAGCCAAACAATCAAGCTAAGGAAGCTCAAGTTTGCGGGACATGTACTAAGAATGGAAGCACATAGACTTCCAAAGATTGCCTTCAACTGGAAACCACAAGGAAACAGAAAGAAAGGCAGACCCAAACTGAAGTGGAGACGATCCTTTGAGAAAGACCTGAAAGTACAAGGCTTCGACCCGAGCACGGTGGAGGTGATCGCCAAGGATAGAGATCAATGTAAACAGCTTGCCGCCCAATGCGCTCTCGTGCGCGGGAGGATTTAAGTCTAAGTAAGTCTTGTTACAAAAACTACATCTGATTTCCAGAGTTGGCGCAATCTTCCTCTCTCTCTTTTGGGTAGGATTAATGTTGTCAAGAAGATTATCTTACCTAAATTTCTTTTCTTATTTCAGGCTATTCTTTTTTTTTCTCCTACGCTCTGGTCGAACCAACAGCTCATCTCCTTTCCTCCACAACTTTTCCTCTTCCTACGTGGCTCTTTTGTCTTTGTCTGCAGTTCTCAATGCTCATCTCTCGAACGTAAATTGACTATGGATCTGGTTTTGTGGGCGATCAACTCTGTTGATAAGATTTTTTCTACCGAACAATCAGGTCCAGGGGAACCTGCTTGCCCCCCCACAGACGCATTCTGGTGGATATGTCATGGATTCCTGAGGAGAATGGAAGATGATGTGCCTGTCAGTTCTCTCTGTGGAGAACGTCGAAGATTTGTACATACAGTAATTGGATTTATGATAGCAGGTGCTCTGCTTTTCGGCGTCTGTGGAACACTTTTCTATCAGAAATTGAGGAAGACTTCAGCAGTGATTAACGCCTTGTCGAAGCTCCCGAGCCAAAACGAGAGTGTGATCCGAGCTGTGACCTCTATGAATCAGCTGCTTTACGAGCTGAACTGCAAAGTGGATGCGGTCTCTGAGAATCGCAGGCCACCAGCGGGGTTTGGGACTCGTGTGCGGCCAGGGGGATTACATCTGGAAGAGGACTCATAGCTTGGGTCGGTGAAAGTTTCCCACAATTTGGAGCATATTGGATTCGGATCGCCCATCTGGACCCAAGGCTACAGAAAAAGTACACTGCCTGCCTGAAGTGAAGATAATTCATGCTTATCTCTAATCAGACTTCCCAAACAACCTTGGAAGGCTGACTATAAAATTCTCCTGGGTCTTGAGCAACTGAGGAATAAACAACTGCATCTGTCGCAACCCTCTCCTCCCCTCCCTGGAGAACTCTCTAGCCGTTTTTGCATTGCACGGCCCTCCCCGGCCCAGCTCGTCCCGGGTTGGCCCTGAGCCCAGCCTGGCCCACCCCCGCTCATTTTGCATTGTGCGGAGAGCCGCCTTGAAGTGGGTGGAGAGTTCTTAGCCAACGCCATTTCCTCCGCCAAGTTCTGTGTTAAGAGAGGTGGAAAGAGAACTTATTTTACGTTTGTCTTTTATTGGATAAAAAAAAAAGAGTTTGTGTTAACCACAGGCATAACACAAACTCCTTTTTTTGTTTTATCCAATAAAAGACAAACGTAAAATAAGTTCAACCAAGTGAGGATCGAACCCGAGTCGAGATAAGGTTTGGAGTGGCAATCCAACGTGCTTCCAGTGAACCACCAAGGCGTGTTACTATTTCCAGGTCCACTTTTCCTTTAAATGAACCGCCCCTCATAAAATCCTGGCTACGCCCATGCTCTGACGCACGCTCGTCTGCTATGTAATTTAAAAAGAAGCTGACTTCATTGTTAGACCACGCAACGGGGGCTTGGGAGGTAGACATGTTTCCCTAACGTAAAATGGAGGTTGTTGTTAGAACGATGCGGTCGCAGTTGATGACTCAACACGCAGCAGTCCCGCCCCTGCTGCAAACAACGAACCAAATGATGAGCAGTACATGATGTCAAACTGGGCCCGGGAGCTCGGCCCACTTAGAACCTCGGTCGGTCGGGTTCTAAAACTCGGGCTGACGCCGGCCTGAAAAGGCAAATGCGAACAAGACGAACCCGGGTTAGAAGCCGAGCTGGGACGGGGAGGGCTGTGCAATGTGAAAATGGCTTCTGTGTGCTCTTAACAGACAAGGCTGGCTGGTAACATCAACAGAACTGTGGCTGATCTGAATAAGGCTCATGGACTAAACTCATTGCTTTGACCTCAAATGCAAATGTGATTTGTCTTAACTGTTGCTTGCTGGTAGAGTTTTTTGATGTCTCATATAGTGTCCTAATAGACAAGATGTGAAATATCTTTTTTGTAATACCACTATTTACCATCGTGGTTCATTCCCTTTTCACACCTGAGTCCATCATTCTGATACGGATGAGAAAGGCTGCGCTGATAAGAAAGCTGCAGCTTCACACACGTAGTCCCCTTCAGGATGACTGTGCGTACATATTCACGTTGTACTTGTGCAATGTCAATAAAGTTTCTCTGACTCTGACGATTCCTATTTTTATGCCAAAAATCTTTTTTGATTCCTTGGATAGGTTGATCAGTGGCTTTATGTGGAATGGGAAACCTCCTCGGGTTCGTAAATCATTATTGCAAAAATGTAAACTCAGTGGTGGACTTGCTTTGCTTGATTTTCAATCCTATTATTGGGTTGCTTGCATACAAAAAATTAGTTATTGGTTAAAATCATCCAGTTTACATTGGTGCAAACTGGAGTCATCTTCGTGTACTGGGTCTTCTTTATCTGCTCTAATTTTTTCTTCATTACCTATAAAACCCTCTTTATACACCAATAATCAAGTTCTTCTGAACACACTTAAAATCAGGTCTCAATTTAGAAGGCGCTTTGAGTTTGTTGATGCCTCATCTTCATGCCCCTTGACGAATAACCATTTGTTTCCTCTGTCACTTTCCAGCTCAATGGTATGATAGGGGTTTAAAACAAATAAAAAAACCTGGTACATCAGGAGTATTTGATAGCTTTGCAAATTTATCTGCCAAATACTGTTGACCTAGTACGGATTTATTTCATTACTTACTAATTCGGAATTTTGCCGTTAAATGTTTCCCAAATTTTCCTCCTGTACCCTCTGAACAGCCCTGGGAAAAGATTATCGCATATAATCCATAGTATTATCTTGAATCTAAGGGTTGATTCCAATGTCAAAATTAGAGAAGCCTGGGATATAGAGTTGGGAATCCAGCTGACCGAAGACCTATGGGATGACGCCATTGACAGAATTTGATCTTCCTCACATTGTGCTCGACTTAGTTTGATTCAATTTAAAGTTGTACATAGGATTCATTTCTCTAAATCTAGGCTCTCTCAGATTTATCCTGATGTGGACATATGTGATAAGTGCAAAGGCTCCCCTTGCAATCTTGGCCACATGTTCTTTCTTTGTCCCAATTTACATAATTTTTGGTCTGACTACTTCTCAATTACATCTTCTGTTCTGAAAGTAAATTTGCAACCTTGTCCACTTGTTCTATATTTGGTATCCTCAGCCCTACTTTAGTGCTAACTTCTGCTCAAAGGGAAATTGTTGCTTTTACATCTTTATTGGCTAGACATACTTTACTGTTACACTGGAAGTCTGATAAATCAGATTCTTGCATTCTTGCAATATGGTGCATTCTTGCACCATATTCATCCACCCGGTCTCTACGATCACAGAACAGTAATTTCCTTCATATTCCTCGGACCAAATTGAGGACCATGGGAGACCGAGCATTCTGTGTGGCTGCCCCCCGCCTGTGGAACTCCCTCCCTGACGACCTGAGAGCTCCACAGTCACTGGTTGACTTTAAAAGCAGCATAAAGACCTTTCTTTTTAAGCAAGCCTATTCTGCCTCCACATGATTTTATCTTTGATCTTAGCTGATATCATTATTGATTTTACTTGATTTTATCACTTGTTTTATTTTATTTATTTTTTAAGCAAGCCTAATCTGCATCCACATGATTTTATCTTTGATCTTAGTCGATATTATTATTGATTTTATTTGATTTTATCACTTGTTTTATTTTGATCTTTGCTTTGTTACACTTTGTAGCACTTTGAGATTTTTATTAATGAAAAGTGCATTATAAATGGAATTCATTATTATTATTATTATTATTAAATCAGAATTGATCAGAAATCAAAGCAGAATGAGACCGAGTAGCAGAATCTAACTGAAATTGAGCATGAGGGGGAGCATGCACCCCATCACACACCTGTGCAAAATGACCAGGCTGATTACACCACTTACAAATCATAGGACCAGTAAAGGGTAAACGAGTAGGATAGCGGGAGTTCTGGGCTGGACGCGAGTTCTGAAGCTTAGAAATACCCTCACTAAGCTGCTGAAGCTGCTCTTGCTACTGCTTTAACAGTTCTCTTATCTGACTCATCTCAATCACTGATGATAAAGGAGCTACCTGAGGACCACCACAAACCCCATACTGAACCCAACACACTGGGGGAACCGACCGGTTATGGTTCCTGACGCCATGAGCCCCTTCTTGCTCCTACCAGAATGCTGCAGCTCGGACATCAAGCAGAGTACTGTACTCTCAGGCTGTGCACGCACCAACTGCTTCAATTCACGTAGCAGGGAACCATCCAACATGTGCTCAACAAACTGAACTCTTAACAGAGTCCCAGCATTTGACATCTCAGCAGGTGCATGCTGCTTCACCCTCTCCATAAGATCAATCAACGCTAGGGAGAACTCCTGAAGACTCTCTCCATTTGTTGTCTTCTGGAAAAGAAGGCCTCCTGAAGAGCAACATATGACTCTGAACAACCATACAAAGCCTGCAAAATCTCAAATATCTTAGCATGGTCCTCTCTTAACAAACAATGTCCCAAGGACCCATCTCTGCCTGATGCCCTCAATAAGTTTTATTCACGTTTTGATGATCCAAACAGACCAGCTAGCACCAGACTCACCTCATCACCAGATGAAGAGCATCTCAGAGTGACCGCAGCAGAAGTGAGAGGCAGTCTCAGGAAGATTAATCCTCATAAAGCAACCGGACCAGACAACATCCCAGGGAAAGTTCTGAAGGAATGTGCGGACCAGCTCTGTGAGGTGCTGGCTGACATCTTCAACACCTCACTTGCACTGGAGTCAGTTCCCACCTGCCTGAAGACCGCGACCATCATCCCAGTCCCAAAGAGCTCCACAGTGACTGGTCTGAATGACTATAGACCAGTGGCCCTCACCCCGATAGTCGCTAAATGTTTTGAGAAACTGGTCATGTCCCACATCAAGACAACCGTCAACATCAACGAGGACCCTCATCAATATGCATACCGCGAGAACCGATCAACAGAGGACGCCATCTCTTCCGTGGTCCACACTGCTCTCACCCACCTGGATCAGAAGGACTCATACGTGCGTCTGCTCTTTGTGGACTTCACATCTGCCTTCAACACCATGATCCCCCAAACTCTGATAGACAAACTATCTACACTTGGACTAAGCCCCTCCATTTGTAACTGGGTACTAGACTTCTTAACAGACAGACCACAGTCCGTGAAGATCCACAACTTCTCCTCCTCCACCATAACCCTCAGCACTGGCTCTCCTCAAGGATGTGTGCTGAGCCCCCTTCTGTTCACTCTGCTCACATATGATTGTACAGCCACACATCCAGGCTGTCATATTGTTAAGTTTGCAGATGATACAGCGGTGGTGGGATGCATCACAAACAATGATGAGTCCAGCTACAGACAGGAGGTGGAACACCTGGAGAGCTGGTGCAAAGAGAATAATCTTCACATGAATGTGAAGAAGACAAAGGAGATGATTGTGGACTTCAGAAGGAATAAACACACCCACGCCCCACTGAAAATAGGTGGATCTGCAGTGGAAGTGGTCTCCAGCTACAAATACTTGGGTGTACACATGAATGATAACCTCAGCTGGACCAACAACACCACCAGCCTGATCAAGAAAGGTCATCAGAGACTCTACTTCCTCAGACGACTGAGACGTGCTGGTCTGAGCAGCCCAGTTCTCACCTCGTTCTACAGGTGTGCAGTGGAAAGCGTCCTGTGCTCCAGCATCAATGTGTGGCATGGAGGCTGCACAGTTGCAGAGAGGAAAGCTCTACAGAGAGTGGTGAAGGCTGCACAGAAGTCTGTTGGAGTCAGTCTCCCCACCATCACAGACATTTACACCTCCAGATGCAGGAAAAGAGCCACCTGCATCATGAAAGACCTCACTCACCCAGCACACTCACTCTTTGCCCCACTCCCCTCAGGACGGAGGTTGAGGAGCATCAAATGTAGAACCACTAGACTGAGGAACAGCTTCTACCCTGAGGCTGTTAGACTCATGAATGAATAAATAAAAATAAAATAAAAATAAACACTGCAAAATATCACATCATGCTGATGCTGATCTGTTTTCTTGTTGCTGTGTTCATCTGTGACCATCTGCTCATACAGACTCATGTTCGTGCTGCTGTTTATAATGATGTTTTTCCACTATATTAGGGCTTAGTGTATTACTAGTT
>JBBPBX010005595.1:44042-61678 GCA_038048925.1 Garcialebias charrua | reverse complement strand
GAAACAGGCCAAGTCACAGTACCTCTCCAATTTAATCTCCACCAGCTCCAACCGGCCGAGGACGCTTTTCAGCACACTCCAGTCTGTCATCAACCCATCTGTCAATGTTCTGAAAACTGCCACACAGTCTACCTGCGATGACTTTCAGAGCTATTTTGTCAACAAAATAGACTCTATCAGACAGAACATTGTCAGTTCATCCAACACCATCCAGTCTTGTGCGTCTGCAATAACCACAGCTGTTTTTGACCAGTTCGACCTGGTTTCACTGCCTAACCTCACCAAGGTGGTTCAGCAGATGAAACCAACTAACTGTTCTCTGGACATCATTCCCTCTAAAATGTTCAAACAATCCTTTGATGTAATTGGTCCTTGTGTTTTGTCATTCATTAACAGCTGTCTATCTTCAGGTTTTGTGCCATCTGCTTTCAAACATGCTGTGGTCAGGCCTCTTCTCAAAAAACCAGGCCTAGATCCTACAGCTCTCTCTAATTTCAGACCAGTTTCACATCTGTCATTTCTATCAAAGGTCCTGGAAAAGATTGTTTTTACTCAACTTCAATCGTTTCTAGAACTCAACAACCTGTTTGAAAAATTTCAGTCAGGTTTTCGAGCTCGTCACAGCACTGAATCTGCACTGCTCAAAGTACAGAATGACATTCTTCTGTCTCTGGATGCAAAAAACCCTGCATTGCTGGTGATGTTAGACCTCTCAGCAGCTTTTGACACCGTCGACCATCAGGTACTAATCAACCGCTTGTCCCAGCAGGTTGGCCTCCAGGGAGCTGTGCTTGAGTGGTTCAAATCTTACCTGTCTGGGAGAACTTTTTCTGTCATGATAGGCGATCTGTCCTCCTCTTCATCAACCCCTCTGACCTCTGGCGTACCACAGGGATCTATTCTAGGGCCAGTCCTCTTCTCTCTTTACATGCTGCCATTAGGATCAATCATTGCACGTCATAACCTGTCTTTTCACATGTATGCAGACGATTTACAAATCTATCTGCCAGTCACTCCCAACCCCTCACTCAGTTCAAACACTCTTGTCAACTGCTTAAATGACATTAAGCACTGGCTCTCTCAAAACTTCCTCCACCTAAACACAGATAAAACTGAATGCATTTTATTTGGTGCACCTGATGACACCAGCAACATCCTTCCCAGTCCCAATGTTGGTTTCCCCCTCCCCCACTTCAACCCGGTGGTCAGAAATCTTGGAGTGCAGCTTGACTCCAACTTAAAGTTTGATAAACAGATCAGTTCTGTTGTCAAGACCAGCTTCTTTCAACTCCGACTGCTCTCCAAAGTCAAGTCATTTCTCAGCCGTGCTGATCTGGAGAAGGCCATCCATGCCTTTGTGACCTCCAGACTTGATTATTGTAATGCTTTGTATGTTGGTATTAATCAATCCTCCATCTCCAGATTACAGCTTGTACAGAACTCTGCCGCGCGCCTTTTGACCAACACACGAAAATATGAACACATCACTCCTGTCCTGTCCTCTTTACACTGGCTCCCGGTTCAGTTCAGGATACAGTTCAAGCTGCTCCTGTTTGTTTTCAAAGCTCTGAATGGACTTGCACCTCTGTACATCTCAGAACTTTTGAAAGCCCATCAGCCCAGCAGAGCTTTACGATCTGCCAGTCAACACCTGCTGGAGGTCCCTCACTCAAGGTACAAACAATGGGGAGACCGGTCATTTTCTGTTGCCGGCCCTAAAGCCTGGAACAGTCTCCCCCTTGAGCTGCGTGCCACCTCTGATCTGACTCTGTTCAAAACCAGACTGAAGACACACTTGTTCAAAAAAGCTTTCAGTGTGTAACTTTTATTATTTTTGGTATTTTAGTATGTAGCATTTTTTATTTCCATTGCCTTTTTATTTCCTCTAGTTCAAATAAGCTTCCAGTGTGCAACTGTTATTACTTTTGGGATTTTAATATGTAACATTTTTTATCTACATTGCCTTTTTATTTCCTCTTGTTCAAAAAGTTTTAGTTTGTAGAATTTTTTTTATTTCCATTGCCTTCTTTTATTGCTGTTGTTTCTTATTCTATTTTCATTGATTTATTGTTCCAGTTTTTTTCATCCTTTTATCCTGTTAAGCACCTTGGTCAATACAAATTCTGTCCATAAAAGTTATGAACAGAATCGGTGACAAAGGGCAACCTTGGCGGAGTCCAACTCTCACTGGAAACGAGCCTGACTTACTGCCGGCAATGCGGACCAAGCTCTGACACCAGTCGTACAGGGACCTAACAGCCCGTATCAAAGGGCCTGGTACCCCATACTCCCGGAGTACCCCCCACAGAACCCCCCGAGGGACGCAGTCGAATGCCTTCTCCAAGTCCACAAATCACGTAAACTGGTTGGGCAAACTCCCACGCACCCTCCAGGACCCTGCTGAGGGTGTAGAGCTGGTCCAGTGTTTCACGACTAGGACGAAAACCACACTGCTCCTCCTGAATCTGAGGTTCGACTATCCGACGGACCCTCCTCTCCAGAACCCCTGAATAGACCTTACCAGGGAGGCTTAAGAGTGTGATCCCCCTATAGTTGGAACACACCCTACGGTCCCCCTTTTTGAATAGGGGAACCACCACCCCAGTCTGCCAATCCAAGGGAACTGCCCCCGATGTCCACGCGATATTGCAGAGTCGCATAAGCCAACACAACCCCACAACATCCAGAGCCCTAAGGAACTCGGGGCGAATCTCATCCACCCCTGGAGCCCTGCCACCGCGGAGCTTTTTAACCACCTCGGTGACCTCAGCACCAGAGATTGGAGAGCCCGACCCAAAGTCCCCAGGCTCCGCTTCCTCAGTGGAAGACGTGCCAGTAGGATTGAGGAGGTCTTCGAAGTATTCCGCCCACCGACTCACAACATCCCGAGTTGAGGTCAACAGCACGCCATCCCCACCATAAATGGTGTTGGTCGCGTACCGCTTTCCCCCCCTGAGACGCCGGATGGTGGACCAGAATCGCCTCGAAGCCGTACGGAAGTCATTCTCCATGGCCTCTCCGAACTCCTCCCACGCCCGAGTTTTTGCCTCAGCAACCACCCGAGCCACATGCCGCTTGGACTGCCGGTACCTATCAGCTGCTTCCGGGGTCCCACAGGCCAAAAAGGCCCAATAGGACTCCTTCTTCAGCCTGACAGCATCCTTCACCGCCGGTGTCTACCACCGTGGAGTTCGATGGTTGCCACCACGACAGGCACTAACAACCTTGCGGCCACAGCTCCGATAAGCTGCCCCGACAATAGAGGCCCACTCGGACTCAATGTCCCCCGACTCCCTCGGAACGTGTTCAAAGCTCTCCCGGAGGTGGGAGTTAAAGCTCCGTCTTATGGGAGACTCTGCCAGACGTTCCCAGCAGACCCTCACAATACGTTTGGGTCTGCCAGGTCTGACCGGCATCCTCCCCCACCATCGGAGCCAACTCACCACCAGGTAGTGGTCAGTTGACAGCTCCGCCCCTCTCTTCACCCGAGTGTCCAAAACATGCGGCCGCAGATCAGATGAGACGACAACAAAGTCGATCATCGAACTGCGACCTAGGGTGTCCTGGTGCCAAGAGCACATATGTACACCCTTATGCTTGAACATGGTGTTTGTTATGGATAATCCATGACGAGCACAGAAGTCCAATAACAGAACACCACTCGGGTTCAGATCAGGGGGGCCGTTCCTCCCAACCACACCCCTCCAGGTCTCACTGTCATTGCCCACGTGAGCGTTGAAGTCCCCCAGTAGAACAAGGGAGTCCCCAGGAGGCGCACTCTCCAATACCCCTCCAAGGACTCCAAAAAGGGTGGGTAATCTGAGCTGCCGTTTGGCGCATAGGCACAAACAACAGTCAGAGCCCGTCCCCCCACACGTAGGCGAAGGGAGGCTACCCTCTCGTTCACCGGGGTGAACCCCAACGTACAGGCACCAAGATGGGGGGCAACAAGTATGCCCACTCCTGCTCGGCGCCTCTCACCAGGGGCAACTCCAGAGTGGAAGAGTGTCCAACCCCTCTCAAGGAAACTGGTTCCAGAGCCATGCGTTGAGGT
This sequence comes from Garcialebias charrua, assembly GCA_038048925.1. Classification (NCBI taxonomy): domain Eukaryota; kingdom Metazoa; phylum Chordata; class Actinopteri; order Cyprinodontiformes; family Rivulidae; genus Garcialebias; species Garcialebias charrua. The sequence goes on along the minus strand of JBBPBX010005595.1, from coordinate 57,624 downwards.
GAGTCCGACTATTTCTAGCCGGAACCTCTCAACCTCACACACTAGCTCAGGCTCCTTCCCCACCAGAGAGGTGACATTCCATGTCCCAATGGCCAGCTTCTGTAGCCGAGGATCAGACCGCCAGGGTCCCCGCCCTCGGCCACCACCCATCCCACATTGCACCCGACCCCTTTGGCCCCTCCCACAGGTGGTGAGCCCATGGGAAGGGGGACCCACGTCTCCTCTTCGGGCTGTGCCCGGCCGGGCTCCATGGGTAAAAGCCCGGCCACCAGGCGCTCGCCAGCGTGCCCCACCTCCGGGCCTGGCTCCAGAGTGGGGCCCCGGTGACCCGCGTCCGGGCGAGGGAACATTTAGTCCATTTATTGTACTCATCATAAGGGGTCTTTGGGCTGCACTTTGTCTGGTCCCTCACCTAGGACCTGTCTGCCTTGGGTGACTCTACTAGGGGGCATGAAGCCCCTGACAGTTGTTTTTGACCCAGATGAGGGAACTCTGTCAAAAATGAGAAATTCTCTCTACTTAAAAAGGTGTAATCAATCATATCCAAAAAGTTAATCCACATTGGCAATAAGAGCTGTACATCTCATATGCATCCTTATGTGAGAGTTTGTACGTGAAGTGCAACTTTTTTGTTTGTATCATTTGAACTTCTGATTTAAAACAAAATGCATTGTTTGGCCAAAGGCACAAAGGTTGTGACCTCAGCGCGTTTTATTTGGCCACAATGGACAAGTAGGCTGGATTTCAGTATATCTCATAATTAAGGTGTAATAACTCTCCTTTTCCTTTAAAATCAGTAACAGTGTTGCTGTTCTCATTTGATGAGAATTAAGAGCCATCACTGGATGAAACAGTTTAGAGCCCATGTCTATTCATTCTTTTGTTGGTTTCTGCTTGATGCAGGGATCATGGAGAGTGAAGATATGATGGCTCTGTGGCATGTATAGTGTATAGGACATGGACAAAGAGTTCAGTCCTCTGCTGTATGTCATCCTGTCACTAATTTCTGTGTCTCTTCTCCTTCTCGTGGGTTTATCCACCCTGCTGACAGTCAAAGAATCTGCTGTACTCTGCTAACATAGGTAAGTCTTTTTTACACACTGTGCCACTTCCAGTGCTGAGAGTTGAAGCTTGAGACTTTAACTTTCCTGTTTTGTGGCACCAGGGGTGACATGTTCATCTCTCAGTGGTCTCTTAGAGACCAGGGGGCCTGTTATAGAGCCCTCTCACAATTTGTGGTCTCTAGAGATCACTAATAAAAATAGGTGCGCAAAAAAATACCCTGATGCATGCTCAATAATCCAGGTAGAAAAATCTAAAAAAGCTAAGTCTGGTCCTCTGGACATTCAAAAAACAAAACAAAACAAAGCCCAAAAAAATGTAGAAACGTTTCGTCTTTCGTCCGAAAGACTTCCTCAGTCTGAGATGCTGTATTCAGCTCAGTCTTATAAATAGCACCCTCTCACAGTGGATCAACCAGTTGGCTGATGACAGCCGAAACCAGCTGCTCACATGATCAAGGAGGACCATCAGCCTAACGATGGATCGTTAGCACCCTGATGGTTGTTTGCTATTCACAGAGGGCTGAGTGATACTAGCAATAACAGCATTGTAAGAGGGGGACAGTTGAACCCGGAGGCCTCCGCCTCTGTTTAATGATGGACGGTTTCTTTTCACAAAGATGGCCTCCTTTGTGGTGTGCAAAAACATTTTCCAGTCTGTTGCCACAAGTGGTTAAAATACAGTACTACTAATAAATTGCAACTCTTGGAAACAGTGCAACCCATCCTCCTAAGGAACTGGTCCAAATGAAACGATTTAACCTTTTTTGTGCATCCTCCTAAGATGTTGCCGCACTTTAGGCAACATCATCTGAAATGCACCTTTTTGAACTCGGGAGTTGTCTAAATATTTAAACACTGCTGAGTGTGGTGTGAAGTTTTAGTTGTCAGTGTTTAAACGGCAAATCTGTTGGTCACAATAAACTTGGAGTATGTTTTAATTTAGTCACAAACCGCTTCATCACTGCAGCACAGAATCGAGCCCTCTGTTTCAGGAGGCAGTATAAAGCTGTGCAACATTGAGGGATTGTGTCCTGCAGATCATTTTGGATAAAATGGGGGATTGCTGGGAACAGTTGTTCTCGTTTCTCTCCCAGATTTCAAACAGACATGAATAGTTTTGCATATGTCTAATAATAATAATAATGTGTTAAGTATTATCATCATTGTATGTTCGCATACAATGCCCATGACAAAATTGGCTCTCTGCATTTAACTCATCCACCATCAGGTGGGGCAGTGTGCAGCTATTGGAAGCTCCGGGGAGCAATTGGGGATAAGGTGTCCTTCTCAGAGACACCACGAGATGTGCAATGACTGGGGATTGAACCCGGGACCTTCGGGTCCCGAGTCGGCTGCCCTCCTTACACCATCTCAGACCCCTGATGTTCAGTTCATAAGGTGATCGGTTGTTGCAAGTTTTATAAAAACTCAACACCCCGTTTGGTGGTAGGTTTTTCTCAAGAGACTTTTATCAGAGTGACAAGGACATCTTGGATAGTTCTAAAGTATTTATTTGATCCTGATTGTTGTTTTTTTCTCAGTGTTCACAAGAGGGGATATTCTCCAAACCGTGCCCTCCCTGAGCAAATTGTTGAAGGGGGTCCCAGGGATTATTGGTAAGGAGATGAGCACCTCACATGCATTAACTGTTCCTCTCTGAAAAATGAAGAAACAATAAAATTGTGTTTGCAGGCCTCCAATATGTGTGGGAGTACCGCAGTCCCAGTAAAACTGTTCAGCCGCATTACGTCTGCAAGCTCTGTTCCCTGGCATGTGTGCAGCACAACATAACTGACCACGTGAAAGGCTGGAAACACTGCTTCAAATACATGGTAGGTACCGGTACTGCTGGTTTTCTAATCTGGCAACAAAGTTTCATTGTTTAAGCAGTACTCATATCCTTTTCGGTTTTTCACACAGAAAAAATATCACCCTGACAAGATCACCTTTGAAGAGGAAGATGTACTGAAAGACGCTACACTTAAAGGTCCACTCAGAAGTGCTGCTGCAGAGGTGGAAAAGGCAGAAGGGAGGGGACCAATTAGAGTAAGTGGCTGACTACTGCTGCAACTCAAGTCATTAATCATTCTGGTTTGATGTAAACTGCAATTCAAGCATGCTTTAAGGTTTAATTTCATCAACTTAGTTTCTCTGCTGTTTTGTCTAGCACCAGTAGGGGTACGAATCTCTGTGTCTGGCGATTCGATGCCTATTTTTGGTGTCACAATTCGATTCAATATTGCTTTTTGATTCAGAAACGATTTTTCTTTTGAAATGGTCATGAATTTTGTTTCAATTGTGTAATTGACAAGATGAAAATATTAAATAATGTAAACAAATAGAACGTTTATTCAAAATAATAATTTTAGGTTCTTTACTGTATCAAATATTTTTGCATCATTTTATATTTATATCAAAATCAGGAACAAATATGAGTGCATAAAATTCTGTAACCTAAATTACCAGTAATAGGTTAGCTTAGCCGCCTGGCTTTTTCTAATAAAAAATAATAATAATTTTAAATCTAGGAATAAATCATCCATCCATCTATTATCTTTACCCACTTCTTCCTTTTTGAGTCACAGGGTCACTGGTGTCCATATCCAACCATCATTGTGCGAGAGGCAGCAGTTTGCCGAGAGCTACTCGTCCAGTCTCAGTATCAAAAAACATAATTTTTCATCTCCCTACTCCTCACTTCTTTAAAGTAAATAAAACAGAACGTAAGGTGTTGCTAGTTTTATTTAATTAAAGTATTGCCAAATAAATTTATCTACTTAACCATATATTTTAGGGATGCACCGATACCAGATTTTTGAAAACCGAGTACAAGTACAAGTACTTACATTAAAGTACTTGCCGATACCAAGTACCGATACAAGTACTAATTAATATTTTTTTAATCATTCTAATTAACTTAAACTGTTTATTTTCATTAGACACTTCAAACATAAATAAACAAAGTACATTACTACAGTATTGGTAATCTGTACAGGGCTTAAAGTGAAAAAAAATCCTGAGCCTGAAACTTTTTTGTGTTGTTGATCAAATAAAATCGTAACATTTTGCCAACGTTTATTAAAAATGCTCTCTGAAAAGTGCAAACTGTTTTTAAACAATTCAGCTTCAAGTAACAAGCAAGTGTATTTTAAAGGGTTAAACATCTATGTTTACCTACATAAGTAACTTGATTCAATAACTACTGTAGTTTAGAGAGCAACAAGTCCAGTTGAATGCATGCAGCTCAAAAACCTGTTTTATTTAACTACAGATTTTATTATTTTATTTAACTTTACTTATTCATGTTCCCCAGATTGAAAATCAACCTTCTTATTTCAGCTGTCACCCCAGCTGTCACTGAACTCCGTTCAATCCTGCAGAAGGAGCCTCCGTCAGAAAGGAGGGGAGGGGGGATTGTTTATGTGTTCAGCAGTGTGTGTGTGTGTGTGTGGGGGGGGGGGCTGCGCTTTGATTCGCTGCACCCCCCACATCAACACGAAGAGTCCTGCAGCCAAACGCTCTGTCGCTCGAAAGGGAGGACTCAGAGGAGGAGCGGACACACAGGAGGAGAACGCCGCGGTGCGTCAACCATAAACACAGAGGCGACACTGTAAACGCATTTCGCCGCACGGCACAGTGCACGCGCAGCGCGCGCGCTCCAGCCTGCGGACCAAAGCGCGAGTCTACTCAGCCTTCAGAGGAGGAGCAGACACACAGGAGGAGAACGCCGAAGCCGCACGGCTCAGTGCGCGCGCAGAGGCATTTTATTTTTTTGTACAAGTTTGGACATACTTTCAGGGCTTAAAGAATGTCCAAACTTGTAAAAAAAAAAAAAAAAAAGTTTTGCATTTGAACTCTTACATAGTCAATGAAATGAAATGAAACTGGTATCGGGTACTGTAGTATCGGAGCCCTTTTATGAGTACGAGTAAACGCACATGGTATCGAACCGATACCCGATACTAGTATCGGTGCATCCCTAATATATTTACCTACCAAAAAAAAGGAAAAAGAAAATCCTCACTTAACTCCCAAAAGAGAAACAGAAAATTGGTGGTGGAACAAAAAGGATCAATTGTTTTACCTCCTTCAATTAGTACTCACTTTAACGTGCAAGCTATGAGAGCTGGAAACCTGCGTAGTGAGAGAACCACAGACTCAAATAACTTTGGAGCAGGGAACTGGTCTCCGTTTAATGAAGGATCTCCTCTCTTCTCGCCATACAGGGGAAAAACAAAACAATAAGATGATCATCAGTCATTGTGGATCTGTTTTTGGACTTGATGATTTTCATGTGTGAAAAAGCAGACTCACACAGATACCGTAGGTAGATCCAAAAAGTGCTGTTAAGTTCAAAGCACATCTTTGGATGTTAGGATACTTTTCTTCTGACAGTAGAAGTAAAGAACTTTAAGAAGGGAAATCTGTCTAAACCGTTTGTACATCGTCTTGAAATGCCGCTCCAAGTTACACTTTTTGGGTAAGGCAACGCTCGAATTACAGATGAGGCAAATAGACTTCGAATTAGAATAAACAAAAAAAATACTCCTCCTCCCACTCTGTGTGAAAATAATAAGTTTTCGTTTGCTTGTTCGCTAGTTTTCATCCATGTTTTCTGCACACCGACGGCTCCCCTGCTGAACCTAAAGTCTTGTGAGAGCGCTGTATCACCGCACCCAAAACTCGCGAGACTATGTCTGTGAGAATACAAGATGGGGAGGGCTGAGGAAAGGGTTGCTACACATTGGAATATGTCACTCCTCCCACCCCCCACCTCCACCACTTCTGCCGGAGTTACCCCAAAATTACACTACATACGGTCCGCTCCGCAGGTCGCAGCTGAGCGTCTCAAACTCCAGTTTCCACTTCCTCCGCTCAGCTCAGGTCCGCCTGCATGCGCCGCTCCTAGACGCATGCGCGGGATTTGCGGGATCGCGCGATAAATCAAGTGATAAATAAGTAAGTCAGAACAAAACAATTCATTCGGTGGAAGAAGGAGAACAACAGTAGAGACTGCTGCCTTGATCTTCTCTCGTAAATGAGCGACAGGACATGGTTTGAGCAACAGGAAGTGATGTATTACATTTCAGAATAAAATACTTTATTTATTTATTTATTTCTTGTATTGCGTTTGTAGGCGTAGTCATAAATGATAGTTTGACAGCATTTTTGTACAAATAAATCCGTATAGAGCTAGGATTAGTCCGCCCGTGGTGATTTTATTTTGTAAATACGGAAGTTGTGCTCGTTCCTTTTCCTGTTGGTGCGACGTAATCTTCAAAAGTTGACTCCGGCACAGCTCCGGCGTCCGGCAGAAATAGAAACATTTCTAATTTTGACGGACTGCCGTCCGCTCTCCGCAGCTCGCCGCCGCCGTGCGGAGCCAGTGTAAATTCTGTCATTGATTATAATGGGTGCGTATTTGCTACGGAGGTCGGACCGGAGCGGGGCGGAGCCGCAACGCGTGTGGTGTAATTTTGGCGTTAGAATGAAGCTGAGCAGCGGACATGTCACCTCCACCATTTCTGCCGGAGTTAGAATGAAGCTGAGCAGTGGACATGTCACCTTGTTAAAGAGCAACTCCACACCCTGTGGATCGGTAACTCCTCCCCAGAAGCATTTTCAGAATCACCCTCAAAATGGGCGTGTCAAGAGACAAGGAGGGGTGGAGGTAGAGTTGTGCTTTTGTCCACGCCTCCACCAGCAACAACCTAAAACAAATTAAACCTCTTGCCAACAACATACACCAAGCAACAACAAAGAATAAACATGTAGATGTATTTATCTATTCCACCCATTCCATCCAAAACTAGCCTGGTTTAAACCAGACCCTTGTCCTTCACTTCGCTTTGGACTAGGGTCTGGCATCTCTGCCATAGACAACGATTTCTCCTGGAGATTTTTGAATGGACCAATCAGAGAACAGGAGGCAGAGTTTTGTTAGTTTAGCCTGACGAGGTCCAGGCTATCAGATAAATTGCTCAGAAACCACTCGGTGGATATTTTTTCTGCCACCAGTGTGTAATTATATGTCTTTAATTTACTGACTGTTGGCCTAGATGAAACATTTGAGATAAAATTCGATTTTTTATCATTTATTTTCGTAGCGCACCCGAGGCTGTTTGGAAAATATCAAACCGAAACTATTTAATATCCAGCAGATTTGACCATTTCGTGAATTGATTTAGGAACTGTTAAGCTCAGGAACACTTCTGATATAACGTCAGCTATGAAATATATTTTTTCTCAGCAGAGAAATAATAGTTTTTTACCTTGTTTTGATGAAAATTCGTTCGTGGCGGCAGCCATTTTGAATGACGACGTCAGTCGACATCGTTCAAAACTCCGCCTTCTGCTCTCTGATTGCTCAGGAACACTTCTGATATAACGTCAGCTATGAAATATATTTTTTCTCAGCAGAGAAATAATAGTTTTTTACCTTGTTTTATTGAAAATTCCTTCGTGGCGGCAGCCATTTTGAATGACGACGTCAGTCGACGTCGTTCAAAACTCCGCCTTCTGTTCTCTGATTGGTCCGGTCAAAACCTACCGGAGATATCCTTGTCTATGGGACAAGTCCCAGACTGTGCAGTGAAGGGAAATGAGAATTGAGCGGAGCTGTGCAGGAAGGCGAGGGCCAGGCTAATCCAAAACCAATGGCTTAAAAAAATGGAAAGAAAAAAAAACTTTTCAGGAGTGAAATGTAGCACTTCCATATAAGGTATGCACTTCTCATCTCTGCAGGGGATTGGCTCTGCTTGAACCACCTGTGTGACATCACACATGAGCAGACATGTCACACATGAGCGTTTGGACAAATAAGAAAATTAAGGTGTAAGTCACCAGTTCAACCCATAGAACTACCGTAAACACGTTTTTAGACCAAATATTGCCGATTTACACAGATACGCACAATTATGTGAAAATAAACACAGCCATAGTGCTAGATAACATTTTAAACACATTCTAGGGAGTTTATCAGCTAAAAAAAGTTAATTTTGGGTTTAGTTCCTCTTTAACAGCTGTTAGAGCAAGTTTGCGCTTCGCAGGCGACAGGGAACCAGCTCGCCCGCAAGCGACTGGTTGGGCACACCTGCTTTAAGGCAATCGTCAGTGGGTTTACCCCTCACATGCAGCGCTGAAAACTTTAGACCACACCCACCTGTTGCGTGGGCCCCACCCTGGTCTGTGTAAATTGCCCTGAGATCGGCTCCCCCTTTTCTTCAGCCAGTAAACACTTAAAGACCGTGTAAAGTGAAATTAAATGTGTGTTTTTAGTTTGTCACATGGCATAAATATGTGTTATTAATCACCCATATAAATCTGACTGATTAAAAACATTGTTTACCTTATAAAATTAAGTCTCAAAAATCATGAAAAAACATGATTTTGCCTTGCCCTGGAACGCTGGGGGCGTGTCAGTGCGTGGGCGTGGTTTCAGCGCAGCTGCGCTCGTGTCCTGCCCCTGCCCTGAGCTGACTGTGTGGAGAGGCAGGCAGCAGAGATCCAGTAAACCTGCTCTGTTTTTATCTGAGTTCTGTCTGTAACAGCAGCTACTTTTTCCAAGAGTTACGCTGTTTTTGTAAATAGTTTTCTTGTGTGTTTTTAATCTGGAATGAATTTAAAAAAAAGAGTTGTACCATGCGGGAATTGAACCCGTGGGGTTTGGGACGGAAGGCAAGCGCTTTATCCATTGACCTATCCAGGCATTACAGATACTCGGTATAAAACCACGCGGTATAAAAACACGTTATGATTTGTACGGGTGCCCTGACCATTGCGACATCCAGGGAAGATGCACGAACGAGGCATAATTGATTAGCTAGCTAACAATGAACAAAATATCTATGCTATTGCTATCTGATGCTATCTGCGATTCGCGAGTGAACGGCTCCACCGAGGCGAATTTATACGGCTGGAGCTGCAGGGGGTGGGGCTATACTTAAGAAGACCGCGTGACGAAACGCGGTCACATTTAAAACACGCCTAAAAAATCCTGAAACAGAAATATCTTTATACACAGTTTGCTCTATAACTCCAAAATTAATTGAGCTACAATTTTGAGACTTTTTACTCATTTACAAGATTACAATTATGACATTTATAATGTTTATTGAAGAAAATGTTGAAATTCACTTTACACGGTCTTTAAGAAAACTAACTTATAGAGCAGAAGATGTCCAGCAGTGATTCGCCTTTGTCCAACCTGCAAGTCGGGGTACATCCTCAGCTCCGATCTGCACGCCATCAGCGAGGGCTGCCTCGGCACAGAACATGCAAGTAAGCCCTGACACCGCTCGAGGAGAAGCAATGCTGGACGGCCATCTTCGCTTCAGGCGAAGGGTATTTCCAGCTTCCTGGGAGATACCCACTGGACAAGTCCCTGGGTTTTGTGGGCCAGAAAATCCTCTGCCTCTAAATATTGCATCTCTGCGTTTTGCACCATTTACTCTACAGTAGTCCTTGGTTTGTCACTGGGGAGCCGTACCCTGAAGACCCGTGATAAGTGAAAACAAACCGCGAAGTAGCGAGGGACTACTGTATATGGTGTTTTAAAATCCACACTCTAGCAATGTTCTAAACAATGTTTCTCAATGCGCTAAAAGAGCACACAGACTGTCATGTTCTCAGCGCTCTGCCACCTGTTAGAGCTCTTGGCCATGCCCACTTCTCTGCTGCAGAGCGGAGGTCTGACACAGCAGGAGGAAGCTTCCTCTGCAGCTCTGAGCTGCACACGGGTGCAGCAGTGGCTAAATAATTCATTCTAAATAAAAATTCCATGCCGCTCATCCATCAATCAGCTAATTGTGTGTCATGTCCAATCTTACTTTGAAAAACCGTAATAGAGTGAGTCCGTGAAAAACGAACTGCGAAGTAGCGAGGGACTGTTGTATCCTCTTAAGGCTAAACTCACTGTTAATGTGTTTTCTGCACCACTTTGATCATGTTTTTATATCCACTCATCTAATTTTATGAATGTGGAAATTTTTAATTGATTGTGTGTTTGGTGTGTACAACCTTTTCAAATCATTAAGTTTCCCAGTATCACCACTAGGTGTCATCAGTGGACCAAAAGCCTATGAAGCCTATGAACCCTAGCCATGAAGATAGTATGGTGCTGCACATTTCCACAGTCACATCATTCTCTTGATGCATCTGGTTTTGCATAAAAAAGGGCGTACTGCACGTTTTTGTGTGTACGCGCCCTTTCTACATGAGGTGACCACTGTACAGTAGTTAGGGATGCACCGATACCAGATTTTTGAAAACCGAGTACAAGTACTTACATTAAAGTACTTGCCGATACCAAGTACCGATACAAGTACTAATTAATATTTTTTTTAAATCATTCTAATTAACTTAAACTGTTTATTTTCATTAGACACTTCAAACATAAATAAACAAAGTACATTACTATTGGTAATCTGTAAAGTACAGGGCTTAAAGTGAAAAAAAATCCTGAGCCTGAAACTTTTTTGTGTTGTTGATCAAATAAAATCGTAACATTTTGCCAACGTTTATTAAAAATGCTCTCTGAAAAGTGCAAACTGTTTTTAAACAATTCAGCTTCAAGTAACAAGCAAGTGTATTTTAAAGGGTTAAACATCTATGTTTACCTACATAAGTAACTTGATTCAATAACTACTGTAGTTTAGAGAGCAACAAGTCCCAGTTGAATGCATGCAGCTCAAAAACCTGTTTTATTTAACTACAGATTTTATTATTTTATTTAACTTTACTTATTCATGTTCCCCAGAGGGAAAATCAACCTTCTTATTTCAGCTGTCACCCCAGCTGTCACTGACTTTATCTGCACTGAACTCCGTTCAATCCTGCAGAAATAACTTGGAGCCTCCGTCAGAAAGGAGGGGAGGGGGGATTGTTTATGTGTTCAGCAGTGTGTGTGTGTGTGTGGGGGGGGGGGCTGCGCTTTGATTCGCTGCACCCCCCACATCAACACGAAGAGTCCTGCAGCCAAACGGAGTTTGCTGCAGCTCACGCCTCAAAAACACACGCGCGCACACACACAGAAGACCTGCTCTGTCTTTTTTCCGGTCGCTCATTTGAAACACGTACCTTGCGCTCTGTCGCTCGAAAGGGAGGACTCAGAGGAGGAGCGGACACACAGGAGGAGAACGCCGAAGCCGCACGGCTCAGTGCGCGCGCAGAGGACCGCAGCGGACCAGAGGCATTTTATTTTTTTGTACAAGTTTGGACATACTTTCAGGGCTTAAAGAATGTCCAAACTTGTACAAAAAAAAAAGTTTTACATTTGAACTCTTACATAGTCAATGAAATGAAATGAAACTGGTATCGGGTCCTGTAGTATCTGAGCCCTTTTATGAGTACGAGTAAACGCACATGGTATCGAACCGATACCCGATACTGGTATCGGTGCATCCCTAACAGTAGTCCCTCATTTATCGCGGACCGGTGGATCGTACCCTGAAGCCCCGCGATAAGTGAAAAACCAAGAAGTAGGAATAGAAGTACAAGTAATAAGTAGATTATTTTAGTGTGTGTATGTATATATATATATATATATATATATATAAAATTATAATATACGATGTCAATCAACCGTGATTTTTAATTATTGGATCCAGCCCTTATGAAAGCTCACATAATGTAAGGTATGAGTAAAGGAAGTGTTGATGGTCCAGGAGAAACTGTACTTTTTATGGGACAGTCATATACCTAGTCAGAAGCTGGCTGCAATAAATCAAAATTAGTGTTTACCTAAGGCTAACTTTAATTAGATTCATGTTTACTTTAAGATAGGTACTATAGAAACGGACCTACCGGTACCCGTATCCTGGTTATTGAACAACAGAACAGATAAGCAAACACAGGGCATGGTGACAACAGGAGAGAGGAGGAAAAGTTCTTCTCTCTTGTAAATGAGTCTTCGAGGCTCAATGGGATTAACCTGTCTAAATACTGTAAAGGTTGAATGAATATACTGTACATATAGTTTATCTTATTGATATATACTTCTTTTGAAAAACAGCAATAGAGGGAGCCCACGGAAAACAAACTGCAAAGTAGCGAGACACTACTGTAATGGGAAATGCCAAACTAAACACTGGTGCTGTTGAGTTACATGCCATACTTTTGTTCCACCATGCTGGCAGCCATAACTAACAGCAAGCACTGTGGCATCATCAGCATGTACAGCACAGACAAGCAACAAAATTATAGGAACATCTTAGTGTGAACATAGATTAAAGTTTTTTTTTTTAATCCTTTGTTTATATTTTTGCATTGGATTTACTCATAAATGAAACATGATTATGAATTTGTCTTTTGTTTTGTGGCTTTTAGGTGATTCTAAAGGAGCCCTTTGACGTCCTTGCTTTCAAAGATTTGCGTAAGTTATTCTGCTGTGCTTACACTGAAAAGCTTTTGTTCATGTAATCATTAAAACAAATATTAAATGTTTTAACCAGTAGCTGACTGTACTTTTAGTTTTGTTGGAAATAAGTACCGTACAGTACATATATTAAGTCTCAACAGTGGTGACTCCTGAAGAAGAGAGCAGCTGAAAGAAAGAAAGAAAAAGTAGTAGCAGTATTAAAGGAATCAGCTTCTCTCTATTAAAGGCTACTTCTAGTGGCTATAATTCAATAATTTTTTACAGATAATGCAATACGTTTGTTTAAAACTTTGGCATGCAAGGGTGATGGACTATATGCATTCTTTGAAATAAGATTTTGTTTGTTTGTTTGTTTTTATTGTGCCATGCCCCTTGCCTGTCAAAGGTGGCACATATAGTATAGTCTCTGTCCATTTGTCAGTAAACTTTCTCTAGTCCTTACCATAACTTCTGATAGAAATAATTTAATGAAACATCATACACATACAGTGGAAAAAATAAGTGTTTGATATTTTGAACAGGTTATGAAAACACTATATTGATCTGACTCCAAAACACCTATTCAGCGCTATTCGTTGGATCAGAAATGAGGAAGAGGACGCCGAGGATCTAGTTAACTGTATTTATTAGCAGATTTAGAACAGCTTCAGAAATAAAGGCAGTTACAGGGTCTCTGGGTTCAGTAATCTATTCTTAACGCCAACATGAAGCTGGGTCAGGTCACAAAGTCCGAACCCCATCTATCTGTTCCTGAACCCTTTTAAAGGAAAAAGTAGGTTGATCTCTTGATGGGGCAGAACTCTTGGCACATGATTTTTGCACGTACGCACAGCCAGCTTTGTGGTCTGGGGTGTTTCCTGTTATTCAACTAAGCTCTGCAGCGATGTTACAAAAGATAGCGAAATAGCTTGTGGGATTCAGTTGGTTGGTGGCTCCTCAGATTGAAGAAGTTCTTTGGATGAAGGACGAAACATCTCAGCAAATAAAATAAAAAAAGAAAGAAACCCTCCAATTGACCTGACTGAACACTTTGATTTTTACCTGAATTATTGAACATGAACTTTGGTATAGCGAGAGAGAGAGAGACCCAGGAAGAGGAACCGAACACATACCTAACACCACACCGTTTTTCTACCAAACT
>JBBPBX010005595.1:28361-43980 GCA_038048925.1 Garcialebias charrua | reverse complement strand
TGCAATACAGACACACTAGCTAAAAAGCTACTGAGGTAGCACTCCGTTTCCCTCACGCTGATCTGTCTCCAATGCACCCCGAAAACCAAACAGTACGCAACACACACACGTGTGTCTCTCTTTGATTGGATTAAGGTCAGGACTTTGACTTGGCCATTCCAAAACATGAATTTTATTCTTCTTTAACCGTTCTTTGGTAGAACGACTTGTGTGATTAGAGTCATTGTCCTGCTAAATGACCCACCTTCTCTTGACATTCAGTTCATTGACAGATGTCCTGATATTTTCCTTTGGAATTTTCTTGATATAATTCAGAATTCATTGTTCATCAATGATGGCAAGCCATTCTGGCCCAGAAGCAGCAAAACAGGCCCAAACCAAGATACTTCCACCACCATATTTCACAGATGGGATTCGGTTCTTATGCAGAAATGCAGTGTTTTCCTTTCTCCAAACTTAACGCTTTTCATATAAACCAAAAAGTTCTAATTTGGTCTCATCCATCCACAAAACACACTTCAACAGCCTTCTGGCTTGTCCATGTGATCTTTATCAAACTGTTGACAAGCAGCAATGTTCTTTTTGGACAGCAGTGGCTTTCTCCTTGCAAGCCTGCCGTGCACACCATTGTTGTTCAGTTTTCCTGATGGTGTACTCATGAACATTAATAATGGCCAATGTAGAAAGGCCTTCAGTTGCTTAGAAGTTATCTTAGGGTCCTTTCTGACCTCGCTGAGCGATATGGACCAAAATTAATATCTCGATATTTTAAGATAAATGGTGATACGATATATATATATATATATAGCAGTATTTTTTCTTTCCATAAAGTAATAATAAAAATATATTTCTGAGTTGAAGCTTTGTCCCAATTGTCACACAGCACCTTTATTATCAAAGCTGTAACTATACGAAATAAATGTCTAAAAAATAAATCTTCCATAACAAAACCAAAACCACAGCTGTTCACTTAAAATTTAAATGGAACACATACAATGCAAACATAATGAAAGGCTGACTTGCTCTTTAAAAAGTCTGATTCTAAATTAACCACTGTATATTCATTCAACCTTTATTAATAAAGCTGGTAGAAAGCCCACATCGTTGTGTAGTTAGCTTGTTTACTGAGCTTGGTTCTGTTTGGTTACGGCTTGTTTCCTTCTGAATTTCATAGTTCCTATGCTCTTGAATGTTCTATGACTGTTCTGACAGTAGTGAACCCACCGCTCTGTGTAAAGTGCAGAGCTGCACATGTCGAAGTTTGTTTCTGTCCCGACACGGATGGAACCTTTGCGGTTTGAGCTTCTGTTTGCACTTCTCTGGTTACCGTTGTGTGGAAATACCAGAAGAAACACAGTACAGTAAATAAATCACCCTAAACTGGATATCTGTCTCCATGTCTTTTAATGAGAAGACGTCTTCATACCTTGCCACTCTAAACCAGTTCACTTCCTGGAGAACTCCAAACCTCTGCTTTTTAGCAGCTACTGTTATTTTCACATCTATCAGGAATTTACAGTGGTTCTCCTGCTGTGAGTCAACGAAAACATATCTGCAAATCTGGCTTAGCTCAGCGTTTTAATTCAAACAAAGTCTTCTGCTGCAGCAAGCGACGGGGGAGTGGGAGGTTTGTATTCATTGTGGAATAGAGGGGTGGCATGATGAAGGCGCAGAGATTTTCAAGTGTAATTCTAACTCTACATAGACGATATAGTTTTATATTAATATAGCCTCATCTTATATTGTGTATGAAATTATCTTGATATTCTTATCACCTACTATTACATGTCTTGCTCTTGGAGTGATCGTTGTTGGTAGACCACTCTTGGGGAGGGTAACGAGAGAGTCAGTCTGACTCTGACTCCGTTTGTACGCAATCTGACTGTGGATTGGTGGAGTCTAAACTCTTTAAAGATGGATTTTGCTTTTCCAGCCTGATGAGCATCAACAACTCTTTCTTCAGAGGTCCTCAAAGATCTCCTTTGTTCCTGCCATGATCTACCTCCACAAACATTGTGAAGAGCAGACTTTGATAGATCCCTGTTCTTCAAATTAAACAGGTGTCCACTCATACCTGATCATCATCTCATTGACTGAAAACACCTGACTCTAATTTTTCCTTAACTGCTAATCCTAGAGATTCACATACAGTACTTTTACCACTCACAAATATGTAATATTGGATCATTTTCCTCAATAAATAAATGAGAAAGTATAATATTTTGTCTCATTTGTTTAAAGCTACAGTCTGCAGTTTCTGTAGTGCAGTCTGTAAGTTGTCTAAAAATATATTTTTAACATATTTCTTCACTCTGTCACTATCTCCTGACAGACTGATGTTAGACAAAGTAATCTCTAAAAAAAAAAAACTATAGTCCCCTTGCTTCTCCAGGTGGTAAATAAGCATTTCTAAAAAGCCACAGTGACCCGCCTTTAACCAGCCAATAAAAACAGAGCTTCTCACTTCTCATGCTCCTAACCCACGCGGCCGCGCAGGTTCTCGTTCAAAGTACAGTATTGCAAAGCGATGCAAAACTGTTTTGTATGTGACACAAATGTATTAAATTTCCCTTCTTCATCCCTGATCTGAACTTTTCTTTTGTTTTTTTGCCAAAAGTCAAGTGATCGCTTCCTCCTCCACTGACTGGAATGAGGAAATGGATGAATTTGTCACGAGCGAATTAAACTCTGGTTCAACGTGGCTGCAAGAGGTTCAGCAGATTTCATGGTGTTCTAGTGTGCTGGACCAGCGCTCCATGTTTTTATTTTATTTTTTAGAACGTTTTATTAACCAGTGGTGGGCATATGAACGCTAGAGAGCGCTAATCCGCTTACAGTGGACCTAAACTTTTTGTCAGCGTTTTTGTGGTTTGACTAACTTTTATAATTCATAAGCGGATTTGTGCTATTTTTATTTAAAATGCAGTACCGCTAATAACTAATTATCTATCAGTAAAAACCAATAAACTTATTTAAAGCTCTTATACTGGCTCCGTAGCTGGTGTTTTACCTTTTTCCCCACCGTAAAGAGCAGAGAGGAGGGAGGGTTGGAGGGGGGAGGGAGCAGAGCGGAGAACAGACTCGGATCTACCATGTAGCAAATGATGCCGTTGCCTGGGGATCCCAATCAGCATGGGGCCCCGCCGCGCCCCGGCCAGTCACCTACATCCCTAACATTGATCCTGCTTGTTAATGTACATTTAACATAAAAATAATTATAGTTACGATGAAAACGATCATTAAATACGCAATTAAAAAAACGGTCGATTTCTTTATCCCCCTACTAAAAATGGACTATTCCATCTTGACATCTTCCGGGTCAGAGGTGAACTCAGGGGCTAATTCTGTGGCTAGCTGTTTGTGCTGGGTACTTGGATAAATCCGCAGAGAACCCCGCTGTTTCAAGCCAAATTAACGCGGCCGGAGGATTTTATTGTGTGTTTTGTGTCGACCATTCGACGGTGAGTCGTTAGTTTTATGTATTTTAGTTACTTTTCATTAAATCTGTTGACTACCTATAGAATCTTGACATCTTCCGGGTCAGAGGTGAACTGGACCTAACTCTGTGTCCAGCTGGTTGGTTGTGCTGGGTTACTAATGGATAAATCCGCAGAGAACCCCGCTGTTTCAAGCCAAATTAACGTGGCCGGAGGATTTTATTGTGTGTTTTGTGTCGACCATTCGACGGTGAGTCGTTAGTTTTATGTATTTGGGTTACTTTTATGTATAAATGCGGTGGCGACACACCCGTGTATTTGAGATTTAAAAGTGGTTTTAGGGATTAAAAGATCATTCTATTTTTTGTTAATTTCGTGGCCGAATAGAATATATGTACGTAAAGTATTAAATAAATCCTTTGATTTTTGTAATTTCATCCTTTTAGGATCATTTTTGTTACTTTTCAGTTGGCAGTGTAGTGCAAATATTGATAACGCTGCCGGCTATATATAAATATATATATATATATATATATATATATATATAATATATAAATATATAAATAGCGGATTAGATTAGCTTCCCCTAATTTTCATAAGACATTTGTGCTTTTGAAATTGTGGACCTAAAAAAATTAATAAGCGTTTTAGAAATTGTGGAACTATTTTTTTTCATTAGCGTTGCCCACCACTGTTATTAACATATAATCACAGAACTTTGCAGCGGCTGAGACAGGACATGAAGTGGAGGCGGAGCATTCAGAAGCTGCAGCGAGAGCAAGAGGGAGCAGAGCCATATATGGCTCTGAGTGGGGAGGGACCAGAATGCTTTCCCCGTTAGAAAAATTTCCTAAGTCCTGCGTTCTACAAAAACTGCAGAGTGCAGCTTTAACTGGGTTCTCTATCTACTTTTAGTACTTGTGTGTGAAAATCTGATGTTTTAGGTCATATTTATGTGGAAATGTAGAAAACTCTAAAAGAATCAGAATCAGGTTTATTGGCCAAGTATGTTGACACACACAAGGAATTTGTTTCCGGCTGTTCCGTGTCTCTCTAAAAAATGTCTCTCTAAAAATGCTAAAAAATAAATAAATTAAAAAAAAAAAGCTTCACAAACTTTCAAGCACCACTGTATGCATCATCACTAAACAAAGTGTTGTGCACACTTTTCATCAGGCCAGCTTTAAGATCAAGGTCTTCGCTTGTCTGGGCCATTATTATACATTGCTGTGTGTCGACAGGCATATAATGCATCATATGCAATATCCTTGTTTACCGTAATTCAGGTTAATC
Organism: Garcialebias charrua; assembly: GCA_038048925.1. Classification (NCBI taxonomy): domain Eukaryota; kingdom Metazoa; phylum Chordata; class Actinopteri; order Cyprinodontiformes; family Rivulidae; genus Garcialebias; species Garcialebias charrua. The sequence continues at coordinate 39,250 of JBBPBX010005595.1, read as the reverse complement.
TTGCAGGCTTTCCTCACATTATCTACTTGCTTCAAGTTCTTCCACATTTCAGTTGGATTAATGTCAGGACTTTGATCTAGAAAAAAAAAAGTTTAGTCAGGTTCTCTGGACGGATTCTTCTTGTTGAAATGTTTTGACTTTTATCCAAAGGACTTCATCAGTCATCATATTTATGCAGAAATATAGACCATTTTAAATGGTTCACAAACTTTCAAGCACCACTGTGGTCATTTTGCAAGTGTGGAAATGGTTGTAGCTCCTATTGTTTTTTTTTTACTTTGTCCTGTCCTATGAACAGTTCCATAAATCATGTGAATATGAATACTAATACTGTGAAGTCCTGTGCACTTGCAGGTTCTGCCATTCCTAAAATAGGGCCTCCAAATCAAGAGGGGGAACCAGTGGGCCCTTCCTTTGGTGAGCTCTTTGCTCTACATTGCCTGTAAAATTAGTTTGATATCTGTGTATTTATTTTGTATGTAATTATTCCCCAGGTCCAAGGTACCATGACTCTAGGCGTTCAGGAGAGTTTTCCCGTCGTGGTGGTCCATTCCCAGACTATGAAGAATATCAAGAGCCTGGGGGCTACATGCCGAGAGAAACTTTTTCTGGCCCTGATATGGATCAAGGATCTTTCTCAGATGATGTGGGTCAACGCCTGCCTAGAGGTGGAAATGGTTTTGGCCCTGGTGGTGGAAGAGCTGGCTATGGTAGGAGTGGAGTGCAGGATGAGCGCCCCAGTAAAATGTATCCTGATAAGTACCAACAGGATGAACGCCCCAGCAAAATGTATCCTGAGAAGTACCAACGGGATGAACGCCCCAGTAAAATGTATCCTGAGAAGTACCAACTGGATGAACACCCCAGTAAAATGTATCCTGAGAAGTACCAAGGCAACCAGATGGAGGACAACTTCAACGACAGACCACAAGAAAGATCTGAAGGGATGGGAGCAGCTTCAGCAAGCAGCAGCCTTCCTAATACTCTACTCACTTATCTGGTGAGCATTATCCAGAAAGCTGACTTTTAAATCAACAAGATGGATAGTAGTCCATCTCTGCTGTTCGTGTTTGTTTTTTTGTTTGTTTTTTGCCATCAAGGTGTTAAAAGTTTTCTATCTTTTTAGGACACTTTCCAGATACAGAATGAGAGCGATGCACAGTTGGTGCTAAAGGTGACGCAGAAATTAACAGATGTGTTGATGGAATACAGACTGCGGAGCGTATCAGGGGTATGAGGCTTGTTTTTCATTAACTACCGGTATATTAAAAATAAATATTTTAAAACTGAATGCTGAAGATCATTGTACCGTAATCAAAATGACAGTTTTGTTAAATTTTGGTTTACTCTGCTTTGTACTGTGTAAAACCAGATGTTATGAGTATTTTTTTTTTTTTAACGTGTACTAGTTTTTTTGTTTGCAAATGGAAATGTGACTTCCATTTTCTCCTCAGAGTTCAAATCGTAACTCTTCAATGAGCGGCGATGACCAATACACCAATAATCCTAAAGGTACAAGAGCAGCAAGTCTTCGTTAAAAACCTAAATCTTATTAATCCATCCAAGTCGTACAGTCTGAACTTTATTTGTCAAAGTGCTTACATAAACTCATCCACAAAAGAGGAAGGAAAAAAATTACAGTATGTTACAAAAAAAGACAACTAAAGTTAAAATGAAATTCATACACAAATGTACTGTAACTTAATTTTTAAACAAGGTTTACAGAACAACTGCCTTAACATACTTGAACAATATGATTGTAGGAACTTTCAGGTCAAATGAATCTCAATTTTTGGATTGTCTCTCTGCAGGTCCGTCCAGGTACGCAGAAGCTCCGCCCAGGTATTACAACTGAACTGAGACGAGAGCTGCAGTCTTCTTCTCTTATCGTCGTAGATGCACATCATTTCCAGCTGTCTAGAGTTTGAAAGTTGTTATGCTTGTTTGTTTTTGTTTTTATAATTTTCTGATGATACAAAAATGGCATAATAACTTTGGCATGTTTTAGTTACCTTTTGTCTGTATTACAAATGTCTTTTTCTCCGTATTACAAATGTCTTTTTCTCCCAGATCCAATAAAAATTGTTTAAAAAAACTACGTAATGTTTTTAAAAACTTTATAACAATGAAGGTACATTACTTTTTAAACTTTTCATGCATTCAGGAACATCTTTGATACATTTTTGGGCAGTAAAATCATGTACCGTAGGTTCTAAAAAAGAACTTTACATTTCCTTGCAAAGCAGGTTTATGCACACATTTAGATTTTTAGAACAGTGACAGAATGTAACAAAAACAAACAAAACATTTCCTTTCATTAATTTAAAAAAATATACCGGTATATACATCTTGCACGTAAAGGCTGCAGCAACTTTAAAAAAAAAAAAAAAAACATTTATGCAACAATAATTCCACTTGAAAGATCTTGGTTATTTATTCAAATGGGAGTGCATCATCAGGGTTTTTTTGTATTACCCAAAATGTCCAAACAATGAACCGAGAAATGTTTAAAACCTGATCCTTGGATATTATTTCCAGCCGAACTTCAGCCAAAAACCAAATTTCTTAAAATGTTCAAAAGAAACTGTGCCAGACAGTCAAAATCTTGCCAAAATGTCGTCCATTTGTGTCGTGCTGATGAGAGTAATTAGTACGTTCGTCCCCAGGAAGTCATCGCCATGGATCCTCTGAGCTAGTGAAGCTAGCTTTTCTGAGCGGAACTTGATCACAGCTTCACCGATGCCATTGCCATCACTGTCATGCAGTAAAGTTATGTCACCGGTCCTCACCTTAAATTGGTAGAAAAGGCTTTTAATTTGACTTTTCTGCACATCTGCAGGCATGTTTCTTACAAACAGGCACAGCTGAACGGCTTGGTCCAGGTTTTTGTTCGGCAGTTCTTCCGGCGCAGCTAAATCGAATTCCCTTCTGCTACACGTTCTTGGATCTGTCAGACCAGGCCTTCGATACTTTGGGCGATCTTTCAAGAGCATTTTGTTCATGTCCTTTCTGGCGATTGATGAGACCTCAATGGCATCAGAGCCCACGTGACAACCAGAGAGATTCATCGCGTAGTCAAAGTCCTCAACGCTGTTGAACATTAGAAATGCTTTATCTGTCCTGGAGCCATTCTTATCAAGCAGATGAAGCACATTTCTGTGTGAAAGGTTTGTACACTGGAACAATTCCTTAATCTCAGTTTTTGTCATGATACAAGGTAGATTGCTGACCATGACAATGTAGTCCTTCGACGGTGGTATCAAAGTATTTGAAAGAGCGTCAATTTTATGCCGTTTTAATGGTTGCAGTGGAAATTGTTTGGCAGTTTTCCTCTTAAGCTGCAGCACAGAGTCCTTGTTTGCACTTTCCTTTACGTGTTGCCGAGGGTCGTTTCTAACCAAAGCTTCTGAAGCGTTTTGGCATTCTTCGAGGGCACTTAGCCACATTTTTTCATCCGCTCTACGTACTTCCACACAGCTGGAGCCAAGTAACTGTTTGTTGAAGCGCAGGGCATCAAACACATCTCGCATTTTTGTGAACATCACTAGACAACCACGACTGGGCCCCAACTTAACATTCACTATGGCTTCCTGTACAGTTAACCCTTTGAAAAATTGGCAAATATCTTCCTTTGTAGTAGACTCCGGCATACCAAATAACCTGACATAACCTGGGTTTGTTTCCTCTGGCGACTCCACCACCTCTTCAGGTAATGTGCGCTTGCTCGTGTAAAAATCAACTCCTGGTGTTGTAGTTTGTGACGACTGGAGACCTTGAAGGACTGTACAAATTCCAAGAAGAAATGCAGTGCCAGAATCTATAGGTGCTTCATCTGATGCTAGAACATTTGAAGTGCTGGCACACGACTCCTGGTTGTTTGTGTGCGGTGAATTAGCTGCATGCAGATTGGGTGAACGTGCAGCAGAAGGTATTGTATCCAGATTAGGTGAACGTGCAGCAGAAGGTATTGCAGTATTGTCCTCATGATGACTTGATGTAAAATTTGAATCCGATTGCGGCTGAGGCTTCAACACAGCGGGCCGAGACTTTTTTGTTTTGATTAAAGTCTTCAATCTGTGCTCCAGTTGTGCCATGTTGCTTTTCTTCAGAATCACTGTAGACCCTTTAATGGCCTCTCCAGTTTGACACATGGCGAGCTGTGCATCTCTTTCTGTGTTAAATGCAATAAAGGCCTCACGGAGACTTCCTCCCACGATGTAAATCCCCCCGTTAGGGATGTGCAGAGACCTGAAGAACGATCGTATATCATCAGCATCTGCCTTCTCATCCAGGCCTTGAAGTCGCAGGATAACGGCCATTTTCTCATGCAGGCTGGATGGCGTCTGAAACTTCTGAGAGCAGGTGGTGGAGGGGGAATAAAGCCGAGAACACGTGTAGTAAGAAAGTGTTTTACAGGAGGAAACGTCACAAACGATAAGCTAAAGGAGGAAAGATGGGGAAACGAGTAAGGGGGGGGAAGCACGTTTTACTACCAAGATAAAACACATATACTCACATTAATCGTTCAGGGTATTGTATAAAAGTGTTTTTCGTCAGCGACGTAGCTTGTTGTGCTGAGAAAAAAAAAGAAATTCCTTCTGCTGCGCTGTTTGCCCTCCTCGTCTGAGATGAGCCTGGCCCTGAGCTCACTACTGACACCTGCTGGTCAGGAATGTGAACTGCTCGTTATTTCCCGCACTGACTTTACCATACCATTTTATTTATTCAACCTTTGTTTTCTATGATTGATTGATTGATTGATGTTTATTCATTCATTTTAAAAGAACAATACAAGACAGTTTCATCAGATACAAGAATACAAGTAGGATAAAATGAAGGGAGCAGAAAGAAGATGAAATCTTATTATATCTGCCCCTTATTTCACAGTTTGTTCAACCAATGATAACCTTCAAGCAACATCACAGAATGAATAATTCTACTTATTTTTCTAACTGTAATACACAAACTACATCACCCATAATTCTACTTAATTTTTCTAACTGTGATACACAAACTACATCACAAAATGAATAATTCTACTTAATTTTTCTAACTGTAATACACAAACTATCACCCATTCTACTTAATTTTTCTAACTGTGATACACAAACTACATCACAAAATGAATAATTCTACTTAATTTTTCTAACTAATACACAATTTTTCTAACTAATACACAAACTACATCATGCTTAAATTTTTTTTTCTACTTTTTTATTTAGAACACTCAAAACAGCGACAAGGCCAACCAAAGTGCTGTACAAACAAACAACAGGCAACATACAAAAAGAAGTGCAAAAAAAACAGACAAAAACGTTGCAGATAATACTGTAAATATAACAACCAAACACAGATCAACTGGTGTTGAAAGCAACGGAATAGTAGCGAGTCTACGGGATTTGAACACCGAGAGGGAGGGGGCCTGTCTGACGAGCAGAGGTAACTCGTTCCAGAGTCTTGGGCCTGCTACAGAGAACGCCCTGTCACCCCTGCCTTTAAGACGAGTTCCTGGAACTGTTAAAAGTAACTGGTCCACTGACCTCAGAGCACGTAGTGGGACAGGTGTATCAAGTCAGAGAAATAGGCGGGGGCGAGACTGTTCAGCGATTTCTTTGTAGACATACAGGAGAATTTTGAACTGGATTCGGAGATGAACCGTGGCCAGTGCAGGGAGGCCAAGACTGGTGTAATGTGCTCTCTTTTGCGTGTACTGGTTAAAAATCGGGCAGCTGCGTTCTGGACCAGTTGTAATTGTGCAATGGTGGTCTGACTGATCCCAAACAGGAGTGAATTGCAGTAATCAAGCCTAGATGTAATAAATGTGTGAACTGTCTCCAGGTTAATTTTGGATAATATGGGCTTCAGCTTAGACAGTCGCCTCAGCTGGAAAAAACAGGATTTAACGATCATGTTTACATGTTGAGTTTCATGGAAGGATCCAGATTTGTGACTTTTTGTTTTTCAAACAGGGCTAGAGCAGAAAGGTCAATGCAGTGGTTCGTGATCATGTCGTTGGGAGGGAACAACATGGCTTCAGACTTCTTTTCATTGAAACTTAAGAAATTTAAAGCCATCCAGTCTCTGATGTCAGCCAGGCAGTCGAGCAGAGGTTGAATAGAGCATGTACCATTGTGTCTTGGGGGAAGTAAATTTGACAGTCCGGAAAATAGCACCAAGTGGCAGCAGGTATGAGGAGAATAGGAGAGGACCCAATATGGACACCTGCGGAATCCCCCATTTAAGTGCTGCCGCTGCAGAACTAAAATCGTTGATGGACACACAAAGGATTTGTCAGTGAGGTATAGGATCTGGGAACCACTTTGCGATCTTGTGCTTCATTTAAATACATGTGGTTGCGTTTATTTGCTTCTCATGAGCAGATTCACAGCTGGTTTCGACGCACAGTTGAATGCAACAAAACGGGCAGGTGTTCTATAAGATATCTATGGATGGACCAGTTCTGCGTCTCACTAATGTTTTTCTGTGACGTCATCACGTACGGTGATGGATTGTGGGTAAAAAGGATGACCATTGTTTACCATGGCGACGGGGACGCCTCTGCTTGTTGTTAATGTGCACGGAGCGCTTTTAACATTGTTGTTTTTAATGTATGTCGGCCACATTGACTGTCAGCAGTTTATCATCCCCTTTGCGGCTCCTTCAGACTGCGGCGCGGAGGAATTCTTCGACATATCGAGTTTGTCGTGCGCGAAGTGTGGTTCAAATCAGCGGCAGAGCAGAACAGGTCGGTTTTTTTTTTTAAATCTTACAACATAGTTACAAACGACTTCACATACTAAACATTACTTGTTCTACTTTTAGAAGTAATATGGTCCACCACGCAAACCTTAAGCATGCTAACTACAAGTACCTAACTGCTAGCTTACTGCTAATGTTTTCAAATTAACTGAATCCACTGACCGGGGTAAAAAATAAATAATGTAATGACTGTTAAATGTGCAAATGTTTGTTATCTTTTTGCTATTTTTTGTGTTTCATCTATGTCCCCCACTGATAGACAAATAATTGTTCCTTATCTGAAAGTAGTTGTCTTTTTTGTTTTTATTTGTTTTTGCAGGACTGAGCTGCATTTGCCAAACTGGGTACAAAACAAATCTCAGCTCAGATAAAGTGGCTATTGCTTGTGACAAGTGTCCCATCGACCAGCCTGTATGTGCAAATTACCTTCAGTTTGTTTGAGTTCAAATAAAGGTCTATTATACACTGTAACATACAGTATGTTAATGTTTGAATAATGCTTTCTTGCTGTCTTTACAGGCAGTCACAAAGGACGGGTTTGGGTGTATTCGCTGTCCCGGCAGCCTTACCGATGAGGGAACATGTCTGTGCTCATCAGGCAGTATCCTGGGTCAGTCATCAATGACAAAATAAGTTATTGGAAAATTTGCTACAATGAATAAACATAAATATTTTGTAAAGCTGATTTGTAAAATTTTAAACTTGAGCACAGTGAGGAAAATAGTTAGGAAAGAAATAATATGTCCTTTTTTTTTTCTTTATTCAGTGGAAAGGGATATTAATGGAAACCTTATGGACGATGCCAAATGTGAGGCATGCAACGGGGAGAGTCCTGCTCTGTCTGTACCAAATAACAGTGGCGACAGGTACGTTATATCACTTGGATTTACATGCAAAAAAAATGCTGATTAAAGTGTCTGATGTTCAACATTTTAGACATTGTCTAATCAAGACGATAATCCTCTGGACAGATTTGTCTTTGTTGAAACGTTTCATCTTTTATCCTGACTCAACCTTTTTAGAATATCCATTAAAGTACATTGAATATAGGACAGCACGGTGGCGCAGTTGGTAGAGCTGCTGCCTCTCAACGAGCAAGTCGCCCCGGCTCAAAGCCCAGCTGGGGGCCTTTCTGGGTGGAGTTTGCATGTTCTCTCTGTGCATGCGTGGGTTTTCTCCGGGTAATTTGGTTACCTCCCACAGACCAAAACCATGCATGTTAGGCTGATTGGTAACTAAATTGTCCCTAGGTGTGAGTGAGAGAGTGAATGGTTGTTTGTCTCATTTGTCTCCATGTGTCGCTGTGATGAACTTGCAGTCTGTCCAGGGTGTACTCCGCCTCTCGCACAGTGATAGCTGGACATGGGCATCAGTGACCCCCATGACCCAAAAGGAAGAAGAGAGTAAAAGATAACGGATGGATGGGTGGATTAATATTTATACCACATGATGGTGATATTTAGCTGTGGTATTCACACATGAGCACGAGATATTCTATGTTGTAGATATTGTCTTCTACTTTTGCTTGAATACTGTAAGCTTGTGTGAAAACAAAGTGTTTAACTCATGATAAAAATGTCTGTTTTCTTTTGGCTTAATATTTCAATTGGTTTTTTTTTTCTGTGTCTCAGATCACAAGATGCTGACCTTTATCATTTCAGTTTTTTCTTTTTATGACATATTGTGTTTGCTCTTCATGCTTGTTTGCTCTCACTTCAGCTTTATGATCACTGAAACTGTGTTTTTTTTTTATTGCATACCGGTCAATGGAAAGACAGCTGCTTTTAACAAAACCATTATTTTTATTTTTATTTGTTTGGTTTTTTAGGTGTGAGAGATGTCAGGCTACATTCACAACCACACACAAATAGATGCAGGGATGCACATGTGCAGCGGATTCGGATGTTGTCAGTTCATAGAATGGGCGTTATCAACTGTTATCACCCCCATTCATATGGGCGAATAAGTCACAATCTACCTGCTAGCATGCTGAACATAACGTTATCAGCGTTATAATCGCAGTGAGTAGGCAGCGTGTTTCCGACAACCCGGAAGTGTAGCGTTTTTGTTTTTTTCAGCTTATGTAACCGTTTTCCTAAACCTAACCTTAAACCTGACCCAGAGGACCAACCCTAAACCTAACCCCCTTACCCTTGTGCCTAAACCTAACCAAGACCCTAAACCTAACCAAGACACTTTACTGTAAACCTAACCACGTAGCTAAAGACGGAGCCTGCTGTCATCCTTTGCAACGGTGATAACGTACCTTTAAACCTCCTAGATGGTACAGGGGCAATCTGACCGCTACGTATGGTTGATAACAGTGACAGTGTTAGTTTTACTATTTTATGCTTATGTCTATTATTATATGTTTCAGTGTTTCAATGTTTAGATGTTTACTGTTGCACCGAGGGACTGAGAGAAACGCAATTTCGGTCCTGTGTATGTCCTGTACAGTACATATTGCAGATCTGACAATAAAGTTGACTTTGACTTTTGACTTTGACTTGATAACATCCGAAGCGGGTGGCACATGCATGTATCGTATGTATATATGTAGATGTGCATGTACCGTAACTGCATATGCATGTATATGTATGTATGTATATGTAGGTATAGGGTCCGTGTACCCTTCGTTCAATTGATTTTTCATTACGGACCGTATGTATACAGTATATATTTATAAAAATCTACTGCAAAGCCATGAATATTCTAAGTCTTTACATATGTGTTTTGTTACTGTATTGTGTTCTGTCATGTTCTTTGCAGGTTTGCGGGCAGTGGTCGGGTGTGTTTGCCTTGTGCTTTCTGTGTGTATTTGTTATGTTTTGTGGTCTTGCTTTCCGTCTTTCCTTTCTTTCTATCCTATTTTTTTAAAATCATAATGGTGTGAAGAGGATGGCTATAAGGTGAGAAGGGAGGCCATCTATAAAAGGAAATTAGGAAGAAAAAAAAAGAGAGAAAACAGCAACAACCTAAGAAAGTGGTGTTGTGTTAATGTCGGTGTAACATCAGCTCATGTAGAGTTCTTCCCCATGGGTATGTCTTTTTTTGTTTTAGAAAATAATGGTTCCCAACCCTGGTCCTTGAGGAACGCCATTTTGCACGTTTTAGTTGTTGCCCTGCTTTGACACACCTGATTTGACTGAATGGGTGATTAACAGGCTTCTGCAGAACTTGAGGAAGTCGTTAAGTCACTGAATCAGGTGTAGCCCATTTGGCTAGCCATTAGCCTAGCCTTGATTCAAGGATTCAAGGTTCTTTATTGACATTCACATCACATGTGGTACATGAGGTGGAACGAAACCATGTACACAGGGCCCCAGTCACATTCGATAAAAATACAAATTTTAAAGAAAAACGGTAATAAGATCCAAGACATGAACTTAGAAATGTGCTAAACTAAGAATACACTAAGCACTAATAGTACAAAACAATGCACCAAACAACAGCAGCAGGAACATGAGTCTGTGTGAGCAGATGAAGACGAATGAACACAGCAACATGAAGTAATCAGCAGCATATCAGCATCATAAATAGTCAGCAGCAAATCTCAACAACCAAGTGGCATTGCAGTGACTTTTTCACAGTGATAATAGGGATTCATGAGTCTGACAGCTTCAGGGTAGAAGCTGTTCCTCAGCCTAGTGGTTCTGCACTTAATGCCCCTCAATCTTCTGTCTGAGGGGAGCGGGGCAAAAAAGTGTGTGTGCTGGGTGAGTGGGATCCTTCATGACGCAGGCGGCCCTCTTCCTGCATCTGGAAGTCTAAATGAAGACTTCTGACCTTTTCTTCATTCTTCATGCTCCATGACTGATATCAGCTGATAAGCCACTAATTTTTGAAACCTTTTGACAGAACATCTCTTCAAAAATCACCAGACTGTCCCTCTAAGAGTAGAAAAAAATGTCAGATGAGTGATTTACAAGAAGGCTCGGATTGCAGAAAGTCGTCAGGATGGTGAAACTGTGGAAAATGCTGTATTTGTGTCAGCACACGTCCACCAGTAACATCTCAGGAGCTTTACGCCACATTGAAATAGTTTCTTTCTGTCTTCCTGGTCCACACAGACTGAACGTGGAGCAGAAAGTAATTACTTCAGCCTTTCCCCGGGTACAATGCCACAATGC
>JBBPBX010005595.1:0-21274 GCA_038048925.1 Garcialebias charrua | reverse complement strand
TATATATATATACATATATATATATATACACAGCACCTTTTATTATTTATTTTGATGGAATAGTTGATGTCCGATATTTAACTTTATCACTAATATCGGACGATACTGATTCTGTGCCGATAATATCGTGCATCCCTACCTGAAGATATAATTTTTTTATTCCAAACTAAATTAGAAGCCAGAGTTTTAAACTGAGATCATTTTATGTTGAGAAATGATGCAGTTGTAGCCACTTTGGTCAAATTTTGTAAATAATGTTATGCATAAACTCAAGGGACACTGTAAGATTTTGTTCAGTCCATTAGCGCTCAGAGAGTGTGTTGGGTATTACTCTCAGTTACTACCACACCAAGCACTATCACAATTATTACTGTATAGCCATTTTTGTACTGGCTTTGTTTTAACAGCGGCCAATTTAGGTTGGGTTAACTCCAAAAGTTAATCAGCTGTAGCTGAACATCCAATTATTAACTTCCGAGAGTCTCACTAAAATCCGACCAGCTGTTCGTGAGATGTTTACTAACAGACAAACGCAAGAGCTTTCGGCGGCAAGCAGCGAGCAGCATCTCCTGAGAGCTCCTGCAGGAACTCTGCAAGTATAGGTGACAACTTCTTCCTCGTTCTGGAGATTACGGAATCAGAGTGGAACCTTCATCTAACGCTGGAGAGGATTTGTAATTTGCTGTAATAGCTGACACATGTTGAACAGCTCTATCTGTGGCGCTCACCGTGAGACCAGCACCAGAACATACCTGAGGGCCTGAAACAGTTGGAGGCCTCGTCTGGGCTGCACACGGAGGCCCCACATCACTGTGAGGAACAGCTAAACCTACTCAAGTCACGGCCTGTGGATCACGTCTTCACAGCTTCATATCTGACGCTTTGAGCTCGTCGTCGCAATAAAAATACAGGTAGTCCCTGACTTACGAGCGAGTTCCGTTCCTGCGAGTTGCTCATAAGACGAAATCTCGTTTGTCGGAACACGAAACACGTGTCGCTCATATAAGTCCGGATTTTCGGTCGTAAGTCGGAAAATTTATGCTAGCGCTACTACGAACACTCGTCTTACAACACAAACGTACATACTAGTTCATAAACATGCTCAGAAACTTGTTTACAAACTGTTAGCTAACACAATTTCATCTAAAAACACATACCAGTGCTGTATTTTCTGTATGTTCTGTACAACTTTACTGTTCGTTAGTCAGCTCGTAAGTCTGGAACCTCGTATGTCGATGTGCTCGCAAGTCGGGGACTACCTGTATAAAATAATTTAAACTTCCTTGACCTCATTTTCAGCAGGTCCATTTCCAGAGCTGTGAATTCTTTAGTCTGGTTCAGGAGATCTGCTTGTTTGCTTCAAAACATATCATTATTCTATATTTGCCTGTAAGAATCCAGAGAGGGCTTTGTTAGAGCAGCAAAAAGAAACCACAATCACCGGCTTTAAAATGTTTATCGGCTAAACTTTATGGATTCCCGAAGGCAAAAAAAAAAAGTTTGACCGTTTTTGTTTCTTTGCGCTTGGGTTCGGTTTTAGATTTGATGCTGTTGTTTGTCTGAGAGGGACCAAGAGACGTTTCTCCAGAAAGAAACACAATCCACCTACGAGGATCTCCACAGCTCACTAATTAACATTCTCATGTCTGACTTGTTTAGTTTGTTCAGAGCCTGAAGTGAAAAACGTCACTTTCACTCCGGGTCGTTGTGGTTTTTTAAAAATCTGAGAAAGTATTTGGAATTTTCCCTTTAACGTGCACTGATTGCAGCTGTAGTCGTTAAAAATGATGCTTAAATGTGTTTGGGCATCCTTAACAGAAAACAGTTGAGTTTAGCGTATGGGAGAGAAAAACAAGTTTTATGTTGGTTGGAGCCTAAATTATTCATCCATCGAACCCCTCTTCAGAAAGTCTCAACTATTATTTTAATGCATCATAACATTATTATTTATGATCATTTGTTTGGCTCCAACAATTTGTCTGCAACAAGATGTGTAATACAGCTAGTCCCCGACTTACGAACGAGTTCCATTCCTGCGGCCCGTTTGTAACACGAAATTGCCGTAAGTCGGGGACCACCCGAGCTGCCACTTATACACGTACATGTATGGTACAAAACAGTTACCAAGTTACCCAACACTTTGCCTATCCTAACACAGCTACATAATTATCACAAAACACTTACAGTCCAGGGCTAAAAAATTAAAATTTTATTTCTTACTTTGAGCTGGTCAAGCCTGTCTCCGTCTTTTTGCATGTTAGCTCTTACACGTCCGAGCTCCGCAACTTCGTGCTGCTTCACGCGGTCCAAACCGTTTATAGGAAGGACTGTTAGTGTGTTAGCTCCATACATTTGGAGCCAGAAAAAGAGTTAATACCTTACTGAAAGCCGTTTCTCCGCGGTGTCCGTCGATCCAAAACAAGCTGCTCCGTGTTAGCATGTTAGCTCCCCCATTAGCTGCGCCCGTTAGCGTTAGCCCCTCCAAGGCTGCTGCAGCTGTTTGTCCGCGTTTTAGCATGTTAGCTTGGTGTCCAGACAACATCTGAGCTGCCAGGCGGACATCGAGGCAAGCTTCCGGCCGCCGCCCGTCGGCTCCGTGTCCCCGGTGGGGCGTTAGCATCCACCCGTCCAGTGCTGGGCAGCGCTAATCCAAAAAATTTGTTCCGCTATTTCTAAAGCACTTATTAATTTATTTAGGTCCGCAATTTCAAAAGTGCTTATGTATTAGCAAAGCTAGCGGAAGCTAAATGCTAACGCGCTAACGTGCAAATGGCAAACTACTTTTTTTAATCCAGCAGATTTGACCATTTCGTGAAACGGTCAAGCTCAGAAAAACCTTGTGCTATAAAGTCAGCTAAGAAATATATTTTTCTCAGCAAAGAAATTGTTTTTACCGTGTTTTGTTGTAAAGTCCTTTGCTTCTGTGGATGCCGCCATTTTGAACAAGGTAAATGAGGCACTGACGTGTCGCGTAGGTCGCTGAGAAACATCCATAAGTTCACCCTCCATGTTAAAAACTCTTCGTCTGACTCTTTGAAAACAAGCAATAAGGCTGCAGAGTAACACACTGGCTGCTAACTGCTATAGAGAGAGCGCTCTCTCTAGCCAAGAGACTGAGGGGGACGCTTTTTTGTCACGGACCACATCCGGCGCTGACAGGATATGGTCTGTGAGCAGTCGTCCGGTTGATTTAAGAGCCCGTAAATAAGTTTTTTTAGTTTTTACTGATAGATAATTAGTTATTAGCGGTACTGCATTTTAAATAAAAATAGCGCAAATCTGCTAATGAATTATAAAAGTTAGTCAATCTGCTATAACGCTGACAATTTGTTTAGGTCCGCTATAAGCGGATTAGCGCTTTAGCGCTCCTAGCGGTCTGGCTGGCGCCCACCTTTGCACCCGTCCATCCTACAGCAAGGCTTGTTAGAATGTTAGCTCATTGCTACTCTGGTCCGGCTCGCTGTCTGTTGCTTCACGCGGTCCACAGCGTTGTTTTCCTTCATCCATCCGTCCCTCCGCAAAACTGCCGTTCAGCTCCAGATCATGTATCCGAGCGCAGGAACCTCTGATTGGACACGGTCCGTCCGAAGCCGGCTGTCAAGGCTGGAGCTACGAGGCTGGAGCTAACTGGCTAAGACTAAACTGGCGAGCACTGCCGAAAACTGACTGCAGAAAACCGGCGGAAACTGGCGGAAACTGCCGAAAACTTCGTAAATCGGCTTAAAAATTAAAAATTATGTAATAATAATAATAATAATAATAATAATACTGTACTTTATTTATAAAGCCATTTAAAACAACCACAGCTGCAACAAAGTGCTGTACACATGAAATCAAGAACATTTAAAGACAAATTTTTATTTATTTTAATTTCATATTTTTATTAATTTGATGCATTCGTAAAGTCGGATTGCCGTAAGTCGAGGGCGTCGTAAGTCGGGGACCACCTGTAATTTGAAACCATCCCAGCAGAACTTCATCCACTAAGGTAGAGGTAGTTTCATGGTTTGGGCCAGCTTTGCAGAAACTTGCTGTGACGAACGATTCAACGAATGACTTCTGACTTGATACAAGTATTACAGTTATAGTTAAAAAAAAATCAAAACTATGATCTTAATTCAACAGAAGTCAAATAAGAAATGTACGTGGGCAAGCTCATAAAATTGTCTTGAAGTGGAAACTATATAAAAATAAGCTTCAAATCAAAAGTTCACATTCATCTATCCATCTAACATCTGTCCATCCAACCATCTAACCATCTGTCCATCCAACCATCCATCCATCCATCATCCATCCATCATCCATCCATCTAACATCTGTCCATCCATCTATCCAACTAACCATCCATCCTTCCATATATCCATCCATCCGTCCATCCATCCATGCATCCATCCATCCATCTATCATCCTTCTATCCATCAATCTAACATCTGTCCATCCATCTATCCAACTAACCATCCACCCTTCCATCTACCCATACATCCTTCCATCCATCCATGCATCCATCCATCCATCCATCTATCCATCCTTCCATCCATCCTTCTATCAATCTAACATCTGTCCAGCCAACCATCCATCCATCTAACCATCCACCCACCCACCCACCCACCCATCATTTGTCCATCCATCCATCTATCCATCCAACCATCATCTATCCAAACATCATCCATCCATCTGTCCATCCTTCAATCATCCATCCATCTAACATCTGTCCATCCATTCAACCAACCATCCACCCACCCATCCATCCATCCATCCATCCATCATCCATCCATCCATCCATCTAACATATGTCCATCCATTCAACCAACCATCCATGCTTCCATCTATCTATCTATCTATCTATCTATCTATCTATCTATCTATCTATCTATCTATCTATCTATCTATCTATCTATCTATCTATCTATCTATCTATCCATCCATCCTTCCATCCATGCATCATCCATCCTTCCATCCATCCATCCATCCATCCATCTTTCCATCATCCATCCTTCCTCCATCCATCCATCCATCCATCCATCCATTCATTCATTCATTCATCCATATTTCCATCAATCCATTAATCTATACACCTTTCCATACATCCTTCCATCCATACATCTGTCCATCCATCCATCCATCCATCCATCCATCCATCCATTCATTCATTCATTCATTCATTCATTCATTCATTCATTCATTCATTCATCCATCTTTCCATCAATCCATTAATCTATACACCCTTCCATACATCCTTCCAGCCATACATCCATCCATCCATCCATTATCTTCCACTTGTTCTGAAGTTGGGTCCTGGGGGCAGCAGCTTGAGCAGGGAGGTCCAGACATCTCGTTCCACAGTCACCTCTTCCAGCTCTTCTGGGAAGACTCCAAGGTGATCCTAACAGAGAGACACAGTCTCTCCAGTGTGTCCTGAGTCTTCCCCGGGGTCTCCTCCCAGTCTGACATGCGTGAAGCACCGGGAAGCGCCCAGGAAGCATCCTTACCAGGTGAACCACCTCAACTGGCTACTCTCAATGTGGAAGAGCAGCTGTTCTACTCTGAGTCTCTCCTGGATAACTGAACTTCTTACCCTCTCACTAAGTCCAGCTATGGAGGAAGCTCATTTCAACCGCCTGTATCCAAAATCTAATTCTTTTGATCTCTACTCAGAGCTCATGACCAAAGGTGAGGGAAGGAACGTAGACTGACCAGTTAACAGAGAGCTTTGTCTTACAGCTCAGCTCCCTCTTCACCACAACGGACCGGTACAGAGTCCGCAATACTGCAGATGCTGCACCAATCCGTCTGTCAATCTCACGTTCCATTCTTCCCTCACTCGTGAACAAAACCACACGAGACTTGAACTCCTCCACTTGAGGCAGAACCTCACTCCTGACCCAGAGAGAGCATGAAAAATCACACTGTGTTCAATATGTTTCAGACAAAATTAATGTTGTCTCACCAATTTTTTTAATTGGCTGCAAAATAAACAATACAAACACAACTGAGTTACTTCAGTTTGTTTATAATGTTGGAAGAAACTAAAATGGTTAAACTTGCACATGCATGGGAAAATAAAACTGTGGTTTTGACAATGGAAGCATCTGCTCGTGGCTTTCGGCTCATTTTGTTGTGTTCATGCTGAATCGGCATGCTCCATAGTCACCACACAAACAAAGGTGCCATGCCTGGAAACAAACCTGCAACTTTTCCTCTAATTCTCACTTCATTTAATCTGTTATGAGCAGCTGAATCAAGAACTTCAACATGCAGCTCTCAAATGTACAGAAGTGGTTCTTTATGTTTGGAGTAGCTTCAGGGCCTGAGCGCCTCTCCTTCAGACAGATTATATCTCTCTCTCCACCCTCTTTTTTTTATCCGCTCATCCTTTCAAACAGACATTTCAAAGTCTGAACTCCAGCTCACTGTCAGAAGAAACCCAATACAGTACCTGCTCCAGCGTTACAAAGTCAGGGGAACATCCCTGATCTGATCCTTCCCTCCAACCCAACTATGAAAAGGTGACAGCAACACAAACCTCTTTTTCTACGACTTGTTAAGGCGTGGCTCCGAAGATCTGTTGCCTGCGAGGTCACATCTTCAGAGGATCAATCAAATATGTGAGGGTCTTTAACGTTTACATTAATAAATTTAACGGAGTTCCTTCACTCAACGCCTTTCTTAAAACTTTCCCACTATGGGAAACGACATGTTTTGGATATTTTTGTGTCGAATTTAGAAAATAACGTCACGCGTCTTGTTTCAATCAGTCTGTTAGCTCTCAGAATATGTTTTGGGATAACTCTCAGCTATTTTCACACCAGTGCGCTCAACATGTGCCAAGCTGACAGGGTTACAGCCATTTTTTTAAAATTTGATTCATTAGCTGTGGCAGCCATCTTGAACTGGTCGACCCCAGAAGTTGATCAGGTCCCAGTTACATCCAACAACAAAAATGTAAGAGAAAAACAGTAATAACATCTAGGATATAACTAAGAAAAACATCAACTAGAAATACACTAAGCACTAATGTAATAGAAAAACATCGTTACAAACAGCAGCACGAACATGAGTCTGTATGAGCAGATGGTCACAGATGAACACAGCAACAAGAAAAACATCAGCGTGATGTGATATTTTGCAGTTATTATTCTTTTATTTATTCATGAGTCTAACAGCCTCAGGGTAGAAGCTGTTCCTCAGTCTAGTGGTTCTACATTTGATGCTCCTCAACCTCTGTTGTGGGGCAAAGAGTGTGTGTGCTGGGTGAGTGGGGTCCTTCATGATACAGGTGGCTCTTTTTCTGCATCTGGAGGTGTAAATGTCTGTGATGGTGGGGAGACTGACTCCAATAGACTTCTGTGCAGCCTTCACCACTCTCTGCATATTGCACATATTACAGATGTGTGTGAACAAAACAAAAAAAGTGAACCTTGCTTCGTTTCTGCAACATTATTTTTTATTTCATCAAATGAAATTGCTGAAGTTCTATGATTTGGTGGATTATAATATTCTGTCAGTTATGTATAGAGCTCAGAATAATGCACTGCCTTCAAATATCCAAATCTATTTTGTTAAAAGATTAAGTTGTTACAATCTTAAGGGGACATACATGTTTTTGAAACCTCAGTATAGAACTAGTTTGAAGGGAAGGTCTACCATAATTCAGGGAGTTGGGTTATGGAATTACTTGGAGACAGATGTTAAAGAATCTAAATCAATGTTTGTATTTAAAAGAATGGTTAAGGTTAAATTGTTAAAAACGTATGAATGGAGTTTATTGAGAATTGTATGAAATTTGGGAAGTTAAATGAGTTGTTCACTTTTTTTTTGGTATTTAAAGAAAATGTTTGTTTGAATTGTTTATTAGAGAATAAGGGGCAGATATAGCCTAATAAGATTTTTTCTTCATCTGTTGCCTTTCATTTTATATTTTGTTTTTTCTTTTTCTTATGTTAATTGGTTTGTATTTTATTATAGAATGAATGAATAAACTAAACTAAACATTCAGTTAAAGAGAAGCTTTGTGTGTTGGAGACATGAAGGGTGGAGACTGGGGCTGGAGGATGGATGGGTGTAGGCATGGGAGAGGTTGAAAAGAGGAGGAGGACACCTCAGAGCGCACATCCAGTCATGGACAGACGGAATAAACATGTCTGACTCTCATTTTTGAAGAGTGGAGAGAGGTGTGGACAGAAGCCCTCCATAGTTCCTCCATCGTGCAACAGGTCGCGCGTGTGGAGTGAACTCCATGCAGGAGGAAGAAGCATGCTGACTCCGTTTTGCTCCTTTGGCGTCGAGCAGGTCGACTCATGGGATGTAGCGGCTGCAGAGTCAGGCTCAACTCCGGGAAGGTGCTGTCCAAAGCCCCCCTGTTCTTCACCATGCTCCTGATCTCCACCTACCTCTTCTACTGCCTCACGGGACTCTGCCAGCAGGCTCCGAGGACTTTCCACAGCCAGCAGGCTCCGAGGACTTTCCACAGCCAGCAGGCTCCGGACGCGCCGAACCGCACGGAGTCCGAGGAGGCGCGGCAGCAGGTGCGCGCGGACCGACGGCTCCTCGCGCCCCAGGGCGACAGGGATAGACACGGCATCCCCGTGTCCAACACCTTCGGGACTAAAAGGCTCCCTCAGGCCATCATAATCGGCGTGAAGAAAGGAGGCACGCGCGCGCTGCTGGAGTTCCTGCGCATCCACCCGGACGCGCGCGCGTTCGGCGCCGAGCCGCACTTCTTCGACAGGTTTTACGCGCGCGGCCTGGAGTGGTACAGGTACGTGTGGTGTGCGCATCTTTAATGATTGATCTCTTTATGGCGATTAAACAATGACTAAAGGGGCGTGAACAAATACAAATCTCACGAGAGCAAATACACACAATCTGTATTTGTTCACGCCCCTTTAGTCATTGTTTAATCGCCATAGATTAATCGCCATAGCCTACGTGCAGGTGGAAACTGGAGGAGGTTTGAACATTTTCCGTGCTCCTCAAAGGACCATGATGCGTTTGATGTCAAACCTCCATCAGCTGATCTGCACTTCATGTTGTTTTGTTATTATTGTGGCTCTTGAGCTTTAAAAGCTCTTGTGCAGAGGGTTCTGGGCATGTCAGAACAACCATTACATAAAAACCACCAACAACAAGGTGATCAAAAGTGTAAACACTGAAAAGACTTTCTTTTCTGTCAGCACAACAGTCGTTAGTGATAAATGAGCCAGATGTTCTGCACGTCTGCACTTGATTTTCATTTACCGTATTTTTCGGAGTATAGGTCGCAGCCGGGTATAGGTCGCACCATCCAATTATTGCCAAAGAATTGGAAAAATCCATATATAGGTCACACCTGAGTATAGGTCGCACCTACGTCAAAATGTGGACCGTGTTTAGCTCTGCTGCAAATGTCTCTTCCACAGGAGCGCACAGCAAGGCTTTTAAGAAGATTAACACTTAAAAACAATTAATTGTTTGATAAAAAATTATAGCAAATATGTGTCTGAGCTGAACTTTTCTTTAATAAATGAATAATTTTAGCAGGATAAACACCTAAAAAAAATATTTGTTAGCTGACATTATTGTAAGAGTGTGTCTCAGTTTCATTTTTGTTAATAAATTATTACAAATCAGCTTATTTTATAAAAATCCATATATAGGTCACACCTGAGTATAGGTCGCAACTACGTCAAAATGTGGACCGTGTTTAGCTCTGCTGCAAATGTCTCTTCCACAGGAGCGCACAGCAAGGCTTTTAAGAAGATTAACACTTAAAAACAATTAATTGTTTGATAAAAAATTATAGCAAATATGTGTCTGAGCTGAACTTTTCTTTAATAAATGAATAATTTTAGCAGGATAAACACCTAAAAAAAATATTTGTTAGCTGACATTATTGTAAGAGTGTGTCTCAGTTTCATTTTTGTTAATAAATTATTACAAATCAGCTTATTTTATAAAAAGCCATATATAGGTCGCACCTGAGTATAGGTCGCAGGCCATGAAAAAAATGATAAAAAGGTGCGACCTATACTCCGAAAAATACGGTATTTGGTAAAGATCAGCTCAGAAATGAATTGACAGATGGGCCTGACAGTGTGAAACAAATGTCAGCTCAATTGGTTTATAAAGCCCTTTAAAACAAATCAACGAACGATAAAAGCATACAAACAAGAATTAAATAACAAAATCTAACTGGCAACAAAAGCCAAAGTATTAAAATGAGTTTTAAGTGCAGGAGGATACAATGTCTAATGTGGAAAGACAGTTTGTTCCACAATTTGGCTGCACCCCAAAACTACATCAATCAAGATGCTCCCTATAATTAAACCAAACTACTGTCACTGCACTGAAACTATCCAGAATACAAATCAGCTCCAGAGGGACAATTAACTCTCCTGTAATATAAAGTCAGAGTTAAAGTTAAGCTTCCAAAATGAAAGTTGAACACAGCCAAGAGTTGTACATATTATAGGTTGTTGTTCGCCCAAGTGTCTGTTATGAGATCTCTTATGGAATAATGCAGAGCTGGTGTTGCTGTTGATAAAACAGCTTTTCATGATATATATACTGAATATATATATATTTTTTTTTACAAATGGGGTTGTTTGAAAACAGCAGCTGTCCACACTGAAGAGTTCAGCAGCGGCAGGTGATGACATTTTTGTAATAATACGAACAACAAACTAAACTAATGCTGTCATGAAAAAGTAATTTATGCAGCAGCAGTCATTACGTTACAGATTTTTTTTTAGTAATTTTATGTCTAAGAAAACGATACAAACAAGGTCCCACCCTGGAGCGAGACTTCTTTTTCTTTCATTCAACCTTTATTTATACAAGTTAGTCTCGTTGAGCCTCGGGGACTCATTTACAAGAGAAACCTGATTTTTAACAAAGAGTGATGACAACAGTAAAGACAACAGTAGACAATCCTTGAGAAGAATAAATGAAAGAAAAACGAAACAAAAAAACCCCAGCTAGATTGTAAAGTGATGTAGAATAATGGAAAACTAAAAATAGAACATGTCTGCATTGGTTCTCGCCAGGAACTTAACAGATGTTTAAAGCCACTTAGAGAGGTCAAGGTCGAGGGATTCAGATCTTTTTGTAAGATATTCCAGGAAACAGGAGAAGACCCTTTTGCCAAGTTCAGTCCTCACTGATGGAACACTGCAGGTGATCATGTCCTGAGAGTGCACGCTGTAGCTGCACTCACACAGAGACATGTAGGATGAAATGTATGAAGACAACAGACCAAGAAGTGATTTAAAGATGAAAATGTAGTGGAAGAGTCTGTGTGAGGTTAATGATGTCCAGTTAACCAGTACAGGGTGCAATGGTGGGTACAGTAGTTACAGCCTTATGAATCTTAGTGCACCATGATAGACAGCATCCAACATCTGCAGGGTGCTTGTAGGAGCGTTCGTGTAAATAATGTCATCGAAGTCATTGGAGGGAAGGAAAGTCTCAGTTACAAGGTGTTTCCTAGCATTCAGAGATAAACAGGATCTGTTTCTGAAAAAGAAACCCAGTTTAACTTTCAGTTTCTTTACCACGTTTTCAACAAGCTTCTAAGAGCTTCGGTCTTTTTCTTGTGACTGATAAGGCTCAAACTATTAAAAACATTTTGATAGAACATCACTTTTTAAATCACCAAACTTTCATTTTACTTGACCATAACATTTTCACAAAACTCAGCTTCATATATCGCCTGTAAACATACATTTCCATCCATCCATCCATCCATCCATTATCTTTACTGGCTTCTTTTTTTTTATTTTTTTATTTTTTTATTTATTAAAAAAAAACAAGTACAAAAAAAACGTACAATGTCAAACAAGGCTCGAGACTTAAGGCATGCATAGCATAAAAGAGAATAAAGGCACATAAACAAAAACAATAATGAGTTTTGGGCAGCTTACAACAGAAATTCGTTACAGATTGTTTTAGTTTTTAAAGCTTTGGCATTAGTACAATACTTTCTTCCTTTTTGGGTCGCGGTGGTCTCTGACCTATGTCCAGCTATCACTGTGCGAGAGGCAGGGGACACCCTGGACAGGTTCATCAGGGACACATAGAGACAAACAACCATTCACTCCCACCTAGAGACAATTTAGAGCTACCAATCAGTCTAACATGTTTTTGATCTGTGGGAGGAAACTGGAGCACATGGAGAAAACCCACACATGCACAGAGAGAACATGCAAACTGCACCCAGAAAGATCCCCCCAGCTGGGATTTGAACCAGCAACCTTCTCACTGGGAGGTGGCAGCTCTATCAACTGAGCCACCGTGCTGCCCACATACAGTACACCTTTTTTTAAAAAGTGGGAAAAACCCATCATATTCAGGTAGTTTGGCAGATTACATAGTTTTTACCCATTTTGTCGCATTACTGGCATATTTTGTTTTACTTGGAGCGACCAAAGTGAAACAGGAAGTGACGACAACGGGGAGAACGCTTGAACTCTGATTCTTCTTTGTCTCTCTCCATTACTGACTCAGTAATCTACAGAATCATCAGATCTTCTGTGAGTCATTGTAGCAACTCTCTGTTTACATGCAGGCGTTCCTCTTTGTCATCACTTCCTGTTTCTGTGCATGAGAATATCTCAGCAACTCCCAGTGGGATTTTTTTTCTTCTTCACACATGTTATGAATGTTGTCTTTCCAAAAATGCATTAGTATTAATCACAAAACACTTTAGGATCATAGTGTTTCTGGACATATTTTGAGTTGTGGGGGCAGAATATTTAAAAACGTTCCCAACTCGGTTCAGGTTCCTGTAAAAGCCGCATATTTTAGGAGACAATGCGTTTTTATACTTTTTTATTTATTTAAAGAAAGCAGGGTTATTCAATTGGTGACCCGGGTGCCACATTCAGCTCGCGGATGAGCTCAGCCCCGCCCACCAATGAGTTAATGTTAGGTTCTGCTGGCACGAAGGAAGTGTAGAACCCAAATGCAGGAGAAGGATGGATGAACACTCAGGGAAAATTTTAAAGTGTTTATTTACAATAAAAAATAAAACAAAACAAAGGCTGGCAGGGCAGCAAAAACTATTAAACTAAACTAAACTGGATTAAACTAAACTGGAATAAACTAAACTAAACTGAAGAGGTACTTACTAAACACTCAGGGAAACACAGAGGGAGAGCAGAACACAACACCTTGTGAGGACAAACCCGAGACAATGACAAGACTGAGAGGAGCTGAATTTATACACAGACACACTGATTACACATGACATCCAGCTGTGATGATTACAACTAGACACAGGTGAGACAGGGGCAGAAACACAGAGCTGAACTAAACACAAGCAGACAGAACACAATAAGCTGAATTAAAACATGAAGACTATATTAAACACAAAGACTGAAACAAAACAGAAAGCTGAATTAAGCACAAACAGACAGAACACAGGAAGCTGAAGTAAACAAACATGAAGACTAGATTAAGCACAAAAGACTGAACAAAACAGAAAACAGAATTAAGCTTAAACAGACAGAACACAGAAACCAGACAACTAGGAGACACAGGACTGGATTAAACATAAACAGACAGACCATGACAGTTAAATTAAAATAAACATTTAAAAAATCTTCAGTGACAATGATTTTGGTCAGGGTGGTGATCTTGTTATATAGATAACATATACAACTTAAAGTAGAGTAGCATTCTTCCCCAAAAAATCCGAACCGGCTCGGCCCCAGTCCGTACCCATAATTTCCGAACCCCACCCGACCTGACGAATTAGCAGTAATTACAGGTCCGAACACGCAAAGAAAAAAAACGGACATTTTTTTATTAAGCTTTGACTGCTTATAGTTATTAACATTCGGCAGACGCACTAAGGGGGCAGAAGATCGGAGCTGAGGAGGTGTTTGTCCTTCCATGGCCGTCAAAGCGCATTAAATCCCTGCTTCTGCCTGCATTCTGCATTATTCAAACATGGACCCTGCTCTGACATGTCTGCTTTGGGATCTCACCTGTTTGGGTCGTCGGCCGCGCGCGTCCACTGAGCGCAGCAGCTGAATGAACATCCATTCGAGCCTTGATGGATTGCTGCCCAGCAGTATAGTCCCATCTGAAGCCAAACTGAACTTTATATTAGCGCTTTCAAGGCTGGTCGGCTTGCAGTCAAATGGCCGCGCGAAGATATGGCAAGCCATGTTGCCATTATAATTGGATTTTATGGCAAACCATGTTGCCATACAATTGGATCATGGCTGATCGGCTGACGCAATCAATAGCCCAACAATGACCCAGCTCGCCCATCACAAAATCATGACCCGGCCCACCCTGAATTTGAGTCGGGCTGGGCTTCGGATTAGAAATGACGGCTAGAACTTAGAATTCATTTTAAAACAACAAAACATCAACTTGGAAATTGGTAAATTTAATTTTCATACTGGCAATAATGTCAATGTCCATGTGAGCAGTTGGCTTTCAGTGACTGTGACCCCACCACAAGCAATAGAATAGCCCTGTTATACAGTATCTGTGGATAGGAAGGGACAAAGCCAAAAACTATCTTTGTAAAAGACAAAATTCTGCTGTTTGAGTCGAACGAAGCAACCTGTTAACAGTGGTGAGTACCTCAGAATGAACCACGGAGCTTAACATGAAAGCTGCAGCAACAAATCCCTTCACGCCGAGATTTGTCTGAAGAAGAACCCATCATCAACGTTCTGGCAGACACCCAGCCACCTGCACAGATGTGCTGATGTATCCTGTCAATAAACGAGGCAGCCATGACGTTGGGAGGCTGATGCGTTCAGATCGGACAATCCTCTCCCAGAGTGGTCCATCGAGGTCCCCAAGGAGCCGTTCATCATGCTGACACTCGCTTGTACACCGTTTACAATACACACTTCCACGTGCCGTCTTGTATTAGCGTCTTCTCGTTCTGCTGTGTCCCACAGAGGAAGGCAGTGATTGTAGTCAAATGTACATTTTTTTTAAAGGGCTGCTTAATTAGCGGAGCTTCTGTTCCAGCGGCAGCGGCTGATTTTACGCTGACCTAACTGACCAAAGCTGTAATTTACATTTGAACGTAGTCAGGGTCCAAAAGAAGGATTTAGGTCTTAATGAAGCCGCTCCTGATCACCTCCAGATGTTCCACAGGCTTCTAAACACGGCTCGTCGTTTCGACAGAGCTGCTTTGGGACCTGTGTGTGTCACAGAAAGGTGTCGTAAGGAGAGCGGGAGGTTTGACGGATCGAGAAGCACCCAAACACGAGGACTTCACAGACCTCTGAGATGTAATTTCATCCACTGTTTTATTTTTTCTCCATAACCTTCTCACCGTGCTTTAACAGGGAACATACGGCCACATGGAAGCAGTTTCACCACTGATCATTTTAACACGCTTTAACATTCTTTTTTCTACACGCCACATGAGTTTTAGGACAACTCACCCTACCGCTCATTTACACTTTAGCGTCTCTCCTGTTTCTCATGACCACTTTTGCATTCCATTCTTCACGCGTTCTTCTTGTATTTTCATCCATCTTTGTCCTCACCTTCTGCCACTTTACCTTCCACAGGTCTCATCACTACATCTTTTCAGAGGAAGTTCTTATGTGGAAATAACAGGCCTGTGGCGTTCAGGGCATGTGTTTATATGGGGTTTTTGTGTTTTTTCACTACATCTTTTCAGAGGAAGTTCTTATGTGGAAATAACAGGCCTGTGGCGTTCAGGGCATGTGTTTATATGGGGTTTTTGTGTTTTTTAATTAGCCTGACTGGTGCTGTAAAGCAGTTTTGTGCTTTAATGCTGCAGTTTGTTAGTACTGTAACTCTGCAGCATCTCCAAGCTGTAAACGACATCAACCGTACGGTAAAATCTTCAAAAAACAGTTTAAAGTCTCTACATGCAGCATGAATATTTGGGAAATTTATTTTTGCTAAACTTTGTTAAAGTAAGTTTTTAAGTGCGGATATTAATTTTATGCAGACTTTTTCTTTTTTTAAAGTGGCACAGTTTCTCACGCAGAAAATCAACTGAAGCACAGATGGATTGTTTTAAAAAATACAATCAGAGAATGAAACTGAGCATGTATGAAAATGAGCATGTATGCTGGTGTTTTTATTTATTTTTGTTCAAATGTGGGATTTTGGTCAATTTAACGTAACTGACAGCTGTTGTGAGGAAGAGTTGGAAGAACTCATATGGATGGTTTCTTTTTTTGTTGTTTTCGAGAGGTTTCATCCTTCATCCAAAGGACTTCATCAGTCTGGTAGCCACAAACGAACTCAGTCCCACAAGCAGCACACTCACATAGTGGACCAACCAGTTAGCTGGGGATACGAGTTTGTTGTAGCTCCTCAGACTGATGAAGTCCTTTGGATGAAGGATGAAACATCTAAAAAAAAAAAAAAAAAAAAAAGAAACTGTCCATTTGACCTGACTGAGCAATGTTAGTTTTTTAACCCGGATTCTTGAGCATGAACTCTGACGTTAAAAGCAACAGCAACACGATCCTGAGTGAAGTCAAGATGGTTCTTGAGTCAACACTGTGTTTCCAAATTTTCTTTTGTCAGGGCTGCACGGTGGTGTAGTGGTTAGCACTATGGATGCTCTTCGTAGAGCTCGACTGTTTCCTGTGGTGTAGTGGTGCACTATGGATGCTCTTCGTAGAGCTCGACTGTTTCCTCAGGTTTGAGGGCAGGTGTGGGTCCTTCAGGTGCCTTGGTTTTCTCCTAGAGTCCAAAAACAGGTTTGTTAGACCAATCAGAGATTTACAATTGAACTTAGGTGTGTGCATGGGTTCTGTTGTTTTATTAGGACCTTTTCATGGAATAAACTTCTACTTTAATCAAGCTTGGTAGTCCTTATAGGGACCAAAGCCCAGTTCTAATAAGGTGGGACCAAATTGTTGGGTTATGTTTAGGCCTAAAGTGTGAGAAGGGGGGTTAGGGTTAGTTGTGTTCTGGTAATGATTAAGTTTAGGGTAAGAGTCAGGGTCGGGCTACATAATTAAATGGAAGTCAATACAGTACAGTGTTCTGATAAGAATAAAAATAAAATCTATTGTGTGTATATATACCGTATTTTCCGGAATATAGGTTGCGGCTTTTTATCATTTTTGCATGCCCTGTCACCTATATTCAGGTGTGACCTATTCATGGCGTTTTATAAAATAAGCTGATTTGTAATCATTTATTAACCAAAATTAAACTGAGACACACTCTTACAATAATGTCAGCTAACAAATATATATTTTTAGGTGTTTATCCTGCTAAAATTATTCATTTATTAAAGAAAAGTTCAGCTCAGACACATATTTGCTATAATTTTTATCAAACAAATAATTGTTTTTAAGTGTTAATCTTCTTAAAAGCCTTGCTGTGCGCTCCTGTGGCAGACGTTTGCAGCAGAGCTAAACACAGTCCACATTTTGACGTAGGTACGACCTATATTCAGGTGCGACCTATATATGGATTTTTCCAAATTTTTGGCAATAATTGGATAATGCAACCTATATTCCAGTGCAACCTATATTCCAGAAAATACGGTACTTGTTTTTCTGCATTTGTGAAGCTGACCTTTACTGCAGGTTTGACAGCCACATCTGAACCAAAGTGCTGTATCCCACTCTGACTGTCAGGGTCAAAACCTTTGGGAAGTTTGGATCGTCAGAGACAGGTCCCCAGGAACTGGGCAGGAGTCATCAACATAATTTGCTCAAGGCCCAAAAATGTTTTAAGCCATTAAAACGAGAGCCAGCGTTAGATTAGCCATGTTTCTGGAGGCAGTTTACTAAAAGTTCTGCTGTCATAAATTGACTTGTTATTTTGAAGAAGCTGTAAACTAAAGCAAACAAAAACGACTAATGAAGGAGTTTCACATTTGTCTGTTTTAGTCAATTCCACCATTAAATGTTTTGTGCTTTTTTTTTGTAACTTTCACTGGGAGGGTGCAGTTATTTGGCAATAAACACATCTGGAATGTTCTGTGGCTCATTTTGCAAAATAAATTCACACAAACCCCAGAAACAGGCTGATACCACTGATAACCACAACTCACCTTATCAATGCTAATGTCGTTACCTTCATTCTTACTCATTTAAATTATTTAAATTAAAACTAAATAGTGAAGCTTCTTCCCTTGACGACTTTTCAAACAAGAAAGTTTAATGTCATGAATCTGGACTCAGGCAGCAGAGATGACTCTCTGACCTGCGGCTAAAACTGATTCCTGCATCAAACCATTTGTAAATTTGAGTTGATTTAAATTTGTTGGCTGGATATAAGAGGAGCTTGCGGGCTGATGATGGCCCGAGGCCCATCAGTTGATGATCGTGGACTAGGAGCTGAGTAGTGCATTATGTGTCACTCAGAAATGCACGAAAAGGGACATGTGAAAGTAATTTTTGTAGAAGAAGTCCTCATGGTGGCTCAATGTATTTATCCAGATGGTCGCTGATTGATTTGTGACATTAAAGTTGTTGGAGGGTGTGCAGCCAGCATCACATCTGAATGAATACAGCTTGTGTCTTAAAGTCTGTTGGTTTTGAAGGAGACAGACGAGTGATGCAGATGGATCAAATTTGAACCCTGCCAGTTTTGGTTGACAGCTGCAGGATGGACACTGTTGCCATATAATTTGATAGTTATGGCAAGCCATATTTCCATATAATTGGATAGTTATGGCAAGCCATGTTGCCATATAATTTGATAGTTATGGCAAGCTATATTGCCATATAATTGGATAGTTATGGTAAGCCATGTCACCATATAATTGGATAGTTATGGCAAGCCATGTCGCCATATAATTCTGGTTCCCCCTTTCATGTGGTCACCTTTTGGCTACTAAAGGAGGTTTTTCACACTTTGGGTCCCTCCATTCTCTCTATTGTTAATAGCAGTCTATCCTCGGGTGTGGTGCCAAAATCATTAAAACATGCTACTGTTCAACCCCTCTTGAAAAAAACCAAACCTCGACCCTTCAGTAGTTTCTAACTTCAGGCCTGTCTCCAGACTCCCATTTATTTCTAAACTTCTAGAGAAAATAGTTGAGTCCCAGCTAAAGTGCTTCCTGAAGGATCATGCTATCCCCGAGCTATTCCAATCTGGCTTCAAATCCCTCCACAGCACTGAGACTGCCCTACTGAAGGTTTTTAACGACATCTTCCTATCCACAGACACCGGTGACTCTGTGCTGCTTGTCCTGTTGGACCTCACATCCGCTTTTGACACCATCGACCATGAGATCCTCATTGCTAGGTTGGAGCAGTGGGTGGGCATCACAGGGTCAGCCCTGAACTGGTTCAGATCCTACCTCTCTGACAGATCCTTTTGTGTTTCCATCAATGGTTTTAGTTCTGCAGTGGCAGCTCTTAATATGGGGGGTTCCGCAGGGGTCCATCCTGGGACCTCTCTTGTTCTCCTTATACCTGCTGCCACTCGGTGCTATTTTCCGGAAACACAACATACCCTTCCACTTCTACGCCGATGACTGTCAAATTTACTTCCCCCTAAGACAAAATGGAACATGCTCTATTCAACCTCTGCTCGACCGCCTGGCTGACATCAGGGACTGGATGGCTTTAAATTTCTTAAGTTTCAACAATATGAAGTCTGAAGCCATATTGTTTCTTCCCAATGACACAACCTCAAACCACTGCATCGACCTCTCTGCTCTACCCCTGTCTGAAATCAAAAAGTCACAAATCTGGGAGTGATAATGGATCCTTCCATGAAACTCAACAGTCATGTAAACATGATTGTTAAATCCTGTTTTTTCCAGCTGAGGCGACTGTCTAAGCTGAAGCCCATTTTATCAAAAAATAACCTGGAGACAGTGATTCACGCATTCATTACATCTAGGCTTGATTACTGCAATTCACTTCTGCTTGGCGTCAGTCAGGCCTCCATTGCACGATTACAACTGGTCCAGAACGCAGCTGCCCGATTTTTAACCAGTACCGCAAAGGAGAGCACATTACACCAGTCTTGGCCTCCCTGCACTGGCTACCGGTTCATCTTAGAATCCAATTCAAAATTCTCATGTACGTCTACAAATCACTGAACAGCCTCGCCCCCGCCTATCTCTCAGATCTGATACACCCATATGTCCCTCCACGTGCTTTGAGGTCAGAGGACCGGGTACTTTTAACAGTTCCAGAAACTCGTCTTAAGCGCAGAGGTGACAGGGCCTTCTCTGTAGCTGGCCCTAGACTCTGGAACGAGTTACCGCTGCTCATCAAACAGGCCCCCTACCTCACAGTTTTCAAATCCAGGTTAAAAACTCACTACTATTCTGTTGCCTTCAATACCCGCTGATTGGTGTTTGATCGTTTTGTTTTTGATCTGCAGTGTTTTTATGTTTTTCGTGTTGTACTTAGTCTGTGGTGCCTGTTGCTTGTTTGTTTGTTCAGCACTGGTGAGGACTTGTTCCTGTTTAAAGTGCTTTATAAATAAAATGGTATGGTATGGTATAATTGGATAGTTATGACAAGCCATGTTACCATATAATTTGATAGTTATGGCAAGCCATATGGCCATATAATTGGATAGTTATAGCAAGCCATGTCGCCATATAATTGGATAGTTATGACAAGCCATGTTGCCATATAATTTGATAGTTATGGCAAGCCATATTGCAATATAATTGGATAGTTGTGGCAAGCCATGTCACCATATAATTGAATAGTTCTGGCAAGCATGTCACCATATAATTGAATAGTTATGGCAAGCCATGTCGCCATATAATTGGATATTTATGGCAAGCCATATTGCCATATAATTGGATAGTTATGGCAAGCCATGTCGCCATATAATTATTATTATTATTATTATTATTAAATTTCATTCATTTCATTAAAACAAAGTCAACAACTCAATAAAGTGAAAAACATACAATCAAAATAAAATGAAAGGCAGCAGATGAAGAATAATCTTATAATCTCTGCCCCTTTTTTACCCAAATAAACTCACAACAATGATTTATCAAAGAACAAAATTAATTGCATCACCAAATGTAAGATTACATCAACTTAAACAACTCAAATAAATTCTTATGTTATTTTTCATATTCCTTCAAAAAAATCACTTTTAGCAATCTCTTAAATGTATAACGAGATCTGGCTGTTTTAACATTTTCTTCTAAACCGTTCCACAAACTTATTCCTTGAATTATGGTACACCGTTCCTTCAAACAGGTACGAAAACAAGGTTTCACAAATATTTCTGACCCTTTAAGAAAATAAGTGCTCTCCCTTTTAACAAAATTTACTTGTATATTTACAGGCAATGTATTTATTAGCCCTATACATAAAAAGCAAAATGC
>JBBPBX010005594.1:0-64056 GCA_038048925.1 Garcialebias charrua | reverse complement strand
TGGAATAGTTGTAGTAAGGAGTTTCAACTGTGTTTTTCAATCTTCAAATAAAAAAAACATAAAAAATAATTTACTAAACAAATATGATAGGACTTGAATGGTTTTTTTTAATGAGCTTGCTTAGCTGGAATTCGTTGATGTGTTTGAAAAAACAAATACAGTATACAGGATAATATTCTGCTGCTTTGATGTTGATGTATAACAAAGTGAAGGTGTAATAAGCTTGTGCTTCTGCCTACAAATTTATTTATTTTTGGTCCACACTTTGTGTTTTTTGTGTGTGTGTGTGTTCTTAATTATTTTTATGAATCTGGTTTGGTTCAGAATGTGTACTATGTAAGTTTAGGGACAGGACTAGATAAGCCATTGCTTCTTCCGGTTCCCTTTTTGAAAATTTTTGTTTTGTTTCCAGGATATTTTGGTGGAAATATTTACATTTTTATTTGTTTATGATATCGTTAAAAAAAATTAAACTGTTCAAAATGAAATAAAAAATAAAAATAAAAAAATCTAGTGAAAAAAAAAATCAGTATTGGTTATTGGCCAAATAACTTAAAATATTGGCAAATTGGCCAAAAATCCAATATCGTGCATCCCTAATAATACTGTACATACAGTATAGACCAGCACTGTACTCCACCATCCAGGTTGAGGGTAATTCACAAACATTTTTATACCTCCCCTACTCCAAAGCTGCTGCTGCTTTTTTTTTAATGAAAAAAGTTCTAATATATATACTGTATATATATTTAAAACATGTTAAACCTAAAAGATAATTTGCTGGAGCTCAGTGCACACAGCCTGTGCCAGCTCAGCACAGCCTCCTCGAGCAGCAGCAGTGTGGTAAACAAGTGGGGAGCTGTCAGTCAAGCAGACTCCAGCAGGAGGAGACCGGCCTGAACCGGTGCGAGCAGCTTCCCTCAGCATTACGTATTCACTGTGCGACGCCGCACACCGCCACAGGACACAGCCACCAGCCTTTTCCTATGGTTATAAAACGTTTTGTCCACATTAGATTTTTAAGAAAGCCCTTTTTTTTTAAGTCTCATTTATCAAAAAGACCGAACCTTCTTTATCCATCCATTCTTTATCCGTCCATTCTTTAAATGGATATACTGTAGCGCCTTTCTATCATATCAAGACATAAAGCACTTTACAATCATCAAACAAAGCTGCTATTAATTATGTTTTTTAGGGTGAACAATAAAAACAGGCATCTTCTGTAGCTTCATCTACAAACACGTTTGTCTTCACATTCTAAATGTCTTTTTTTATTATTTAAAAAAGTTGCTGAATTTTCTATCCCCCTGCAGAGTAATGACGTCACGAGCCACACACGAGCATTTCAGCCAACCACAAAGCGAGAACCAGCGCCTTGCCCCGCCCCCTTCCAGGACCAGTTTTCAGAACAGGATTGAACCGCTTTGAACAATAGGGGCAAACTTCGACGTTGTCAAAGCGATGAAATTTACGAACAAAAGCCTAAAATTAATCGAGGAAAAGTGTGCGCTCTCTGTCATAATTAATTTTAACCTTATCGCTGCGTTAAAACTCGATTAAAAAAATAAAAGATGGGTGCCCGAGCAGCTGTCATTCATTCACACTTCCGAGTCGCAAATCGTCAAAAAGTGGAGCTTAACGGTCGAGTACAGACGATATGTCATGACGTGAAATCAACAAGTCCCGCATCATAAACCATAAAAACAACCATCCTTCAACTTTCTAATCGTGTGCATCCCCCTCTGCTATAACTCCATCAGTGATCCCCAAACCAGCGAGGAGCAGAGCATCACCATCTTTAAAAAACAACAACTCACCTCGTTCGTGTCCGATGAGAATGTCCTGGTGGTTCAGGTACTCCA
This sequence comes from Garcialebias charrua, assembly GCA_038048925.1. Taxonomy (NCBI): domain Eukaryota; kingdom Metazoa; phylum Chordata; class Actinopteri; order Cyprinodontiformes; family Rivulidae; genus Garcialebias; species Garcialebias charrua. The sequence continues at coordinate 62,194 of JBBPBX010005594.1, read as the reverse complement.
CCTCCTCCGTGTAGTTCTGGGTGTAGGCGGTGTTGGAGCCAGCGTTCCTCGACTCGGTCCAGCGAACTTTGGCGAACCCCTTCGCGTGGATTTTGAGGGATTTCACGCGGATGTCCCCCGTGACCTCGACGACCACCCTCCCTGAGACGCAGTCCCCGCTGGAGAACACGGGCACGTTGCTGTCGTTGAAGCAGTCGTAGCTCACGGTGAAGCTCTTCACCTTTCCTAGCACCATGATGGTGGATCTTCACCTCTTAAAAATAATAAAATAATATATAATCAGTGTGTCTGCCCTGCCTTGATCAGGGTCTTCTGTGTGAGCAGCTCATTGAAGATGTGAGCAGGCTGACACCCAGCAGCTGGTGCTGCTCTCATCTGCCTCTGTGCAGGGTGCTGGTCTCAGTCACAGACAAGGAAACCCCCGGAGCTCAGCTCACTTTAAACCACGGGCTGCCTGAAAAACAACCTTGTGCGCATGCGCGGCAGCACTCAGCCCCCACCTTCTTGCCTTTCTGGAACAAGGCAGTTCTCACATACACATTATACAAGTATGGTAAAAAAAAAAAAACTGCATGAAACGTTGCCTTGCAGACAAACTGGTGCATGTAAAGCACATCAGTGTAACAATACAGAGCGGAATCCACTTCATATTTATTATATATTTTTATTTATTTATTTAAATGTATTCATTTTACATTAAAAACCAAAAGAAAAGAAAAAACATATCACATATTATAAGAAAGAAGACATAAAATGAAAGGTGTCAGAAAGAAGAAGAAATCTTATTTTATCTGCCCCTTTTTTCTAATACAAAACAATTCAAACAATCAATACAAAAAAATGTAATATTTGTAGTGTGTGCAAATTCCAGGTCTGATTTTTTTCATAGCTTCCAAACCTGGTGTTATCACTTTCCCACTATGGATTTGCATTTGTAGAATTGCAGTAATGTTACAGCAGATATTATTATTTATTTTATTATTTTTTTGCATGAGGCCTGCAGCAAAGGCAATGAATCCCTGGATTAGTGTGCACACGATACAACAGGCATGAGGCCAGGTGATCTGCAAATGCTCTCATTATTATCAAGTTATTGCATCTTTTGACGTGTCTTTACCATGAAGCATTACATGTAGAGAGGAACATCTGCTCATTGTGTTGAGCTCCTAGTTTCAAGAGAGAAAAACAACTCTGGAGCTCAAAAGAGCAGAGAGTGGTGAAGGCTGCACAGAAGTCTGTTGGAGTCAGTCTCCCCACCATCACAGACATTTACACCTCTAGATGCAGGAAAAGAGCCACCTGTATCATGAAAGACCTCACTCATCCAGCACACTCACTCTTTGCCCCACTCCCCTCAGGACGGAGGTTGAGGAGCATCAAGTGTAGAACCACTAGACTGAGGAACAGCTTCTACCCTGAGGCTGTTAGACTCATGAATAAATAAAAATAAAATTAAAATAAACACTGCAAAATATCACATCATGGTGATGCTGATATGTTTTCTTGTTGCTGTGTTCATCTGTGACCATCTGTGACCATCTGCTCATACAAACTCATGTTCGTGCTGCTGTTTATTCCCACTATATTAGGCTTAGTGTATTACTAGTTGATGTTTTTCTTAGTTAGTTCTCGATGTTATTACTGTTTTTCTCTTTCATTTGTTGTTGGATGTAACTGGGACCTCGTGTACATAATCTCGTTTTCATCTCATGTACCACATGCGGTGCAAATGACAATAAAGACTCTCTGACTCTCTGACTCTCTGACTCTCAAAAACGCCACCGTGTGGATGCGTGTGTGTTTCCACTGTGGGCTGCAGCATCACCTGTTGAAATGACATCATAACGGAAGTTCATTCAAACAACCAAAGATGCTGTTGTAGATGAGTTTGAAGCAATCTTCAGTATAGTGACAGCGTGGCCATCTCTTTGTTTCAGTAAAGTTTATATTCTTCTATTTTCACGCAGCTGAAGGAACTAAACAGGTTCCAGTCGTGGAGATTTAATCCCTGATTTCGTGTGAATATTGCTCTCTCAGCTGATTAGACACAGGTCATGATGTTGAGATCAGGACCCTGTTGGGTTTTCTCTTCATCGATTCCTTGTTTTTCTGTTTGCTGAGGATGGTTCTTGATGACATGTTGCAGAATAAATGTGGGACAAATCCCTAATGGTACTGCATGATGGATAAAGTACCTGCACTATTCAGAATTGAAAAAGACTTCTGGACAGAAGTCGAAACGTTTTCTGCAACAAATAAAGTCCAGTTGATCTTGTATTGAACGCCTTTTTTGATTTTACCTGCACTATGCTTCACTGTTGCTTAGAAAACAAAATGCATTCTGCTTCAGCCAAATATTCAAATTGTGACCAGAATACCTGCTGTGTTTATTTTGCACTCACGTTATGTTTTGCCAAATTTCTACATAAGAAGTTTCAACGTACATATTTATATACTTTCTGACCAGATCTCTTCAGACAGTAGATGGGTGTACCAAGGCTTCTTCAGAGCTGTGAGCTGATAGCACATACAAATAATATTCTTAATAAGTTTCTTTGTGCATTAAGGGTCTTTAGCATTGGCTGTTTTTTATTTATTTATTATTATTATTTGTGCCTCGTTAAAACAGTATGAACAGTACATGTTGAAACCTGAGTCTCTGTAGAAATCTTTGCCCGGGAGAAACCTTGCAGAAGGAATACAACTACCTTGTGTCTTGTTGCCGTGTTTAGTCTTGCTGTAGGATTTGACCTTTGACCTCAAACTGTTTTCCACAACCTCACCTTGGTAGTAGTTTGGATCTTTATCTCCCAGTTTTGAGCCTTCTATAGACCAGTTCATGGTCAAGTTGACTTGGTTTCAGCCTACATATGAAAATGACCACCATTTATAATTGTTTAAATGTTCACATATCCAAACGCTTTTTGTAAAAAGGAAAAGTACCTACAATCTTAAGGGAACAGAAATTTTGTTATGCCACGGCATAGAACTAGTTTAAGTAGGTCTACTTTAATCCAGGGAATAAGTCTGTGGAATGGTTTGGAAAATGATACTAAAGCTGCAAAGTCAATGTTGATGTTTAAAAAAATGATTAAAACTAGATTTCTGAATAAATATTCATAAGTTGGTTTGTATCCTATAATTACTATATATGGTATAGTGTGATGAGTTATTTATCATGTTATATTTTTTATATGTGATTGTTGTTTGAATTGAGTGTTTGAATTAATATAGTTTAAGAAGGGGCAGATATAATAATTTTTTTCTTCTTCTTCTGCTTCCTTTCATTTCATGTATTGTTTTGTTTTTCGTGATTTTGTAAATAGTTTTTTTTTTGTGTGTTTAAAAAAAAAATCTGAAATGAATAAATAATTTAAAATAAATTAAAATGAATGTGTACCTGAAAATAATCTCTGACCTTGTACTGTACAAGTTTAGGAGCTGATGCTGTTGTGAAGACAGAGTTTGAACATACTTTTCTGTCATTATTTGAAACGTTTTTATGCATTTTTGAGTTTTTCAACTTTTTAAGGAACCCCTTTCGCATCAGTTCCTCAAAAAATACTTCTACTGCAATGACTATTACCTGACTAAATAAAGGTTGAATGAAAATGAAAAAAATGATAATTTAGTTGTAAATACTGGGGGCAAAGAAACTACTGTATAAATGCCAAGATAAATGCTGCCATCTAGAGGATTTGTTTAGTCATTACATGGTAAAAAGTTTTAATAAACAACATTTTAAAAATGTTGTTGTTTTAAAAATTTAAAAAATTTCTTTACTGTTTCGTTTATTTTTTAAATAAATTCATAATAGTGCTGTTTATTTATGTTTTTTTACACGGGGTTTTAACGAATGATATTCTATTTGTGTTCCTGGACAGTTCGCATGACGAATGCTCTTATTTTGAAAGCGTCATCATCAGGAAGCAGCTGGTTTCTGCGGAAATCAGCTTTTTGAGACATTTGTTTACCGATGAATCTCACCAGTTTACAAGCAGTATTTACTGTCAGTAATGTTTTTTTTTTACACCAGCAAATAATTTAAATGGTTTGAAGTGAATGGAAAGCATGGGCATTTTGATGTTGGTGCTCATTCTCTTGTGCCAAAACTTTGGTGAAAGTTTGTGCCTAAACGTTTCCAGACCAAACATCGTCATGGTGATGAGTGATGCGTTTGTAAGTATGAGAAAGTAAAGCTTCATGCTTGATATCTCATTTGGCTTTGTTGAATGTCAGCTTATGGTCATGATGTTATTGTGCAGCTTTCCCACAGGGTGTGTGTCTTTTTGATTTAATGTGTGTTGTTGTGTGTGTGTCATGAGGATGGTCGACTATCCTTTGATCCTGGCAGGAAAGTTGTCCATCTCCCATACATGAACTACCTGAGGGAGCTTGGGTCCACCTTCCTTAACGCCTACACCAACTCACCCATCTGCTGCCCCTCCAGAGCAGGTAGTTTTATGTTTTGAAGAGATGTTTTACCACTGCTGGCGTTCATGTTTTCTTCCTCCCAGCCATGTGGAGCGGGCGGTTTGTCCACCTCACTCAGTCGTGGAACAACTACAAATGCTTGGATGCAAACACGACCACGTGGATGGATTTGCTGGAGAGGAGCGGATATCACACCAAGATGACAGGCAAGGTGGACTATACTTCAGGGAGTCACTCTCTTAGGTCAGTAGGTGCTGTGTAAAAATATCGATATCGCGATAAATATCGATTTTTTTCTTTCCTAGAAAAAAATCAATATTCATCTGCAAGTATCATACCTTAAAATTTTTATTTTTTTGCTTTTTGAATGTCCAGAGGACCAGACTTAGCTTTTTTTTATAGATACCTCTGCATCCCTGGCACCAGTGTATCCTCAGAGAGAGTCTTCTCCAGCGCTGGAGATATCATCACTGCGCAGAGAAGTGCACTTCTCCCAGAGCACGTCGATCAGATTCCATTTCTAAACAAAAATCTGAGGAGAATGTAGCTCACTTGGTCTGCAGAGTATACTTTCTGTTTAGAGTTCACTTTTTAGTCAGGGTCTATCTACAGGCCTTAAGCTGCTCTACTAAGATGGGTGCATTTGAAGTTAAATGTTCTTCATTACTTGAATTATAGACCGTTTTGGAGAAGTCATATTACTGTTCACTTACCAAGCACTTAGAGTGATTCCGTTAAGTGTCAAGGTTAAAAAGGTTTCAAACTATTCAGAGCAGGGCACTTGGTGCACTTTATTTACTTTACAAATGCATGTAAGCTACAGTTTTTACTGTTTCAATTAAAAGAAATGTGTTTTCTCACCACTTCTTTGATTCATTTTGTCCAGCTGTGTCCATGTCCAACCAGAGCCAAGTATTGTGTAGTTGGTGCTTTTAATCAGTTTTCAGTTAAATTAATTCAATCCAAGTCTATAAAAGTCTCAAAATGTCACCAAAATCACTCTGTCCCTCTAAAATCTTTCAGAAAATCGCAAAAAAATGTATTGAGTTGTATAGTTTGCTGAATATCACAATATATATCGTATTGTGAGGAGAATATCGTGTATCGTATCGTGAGATTATTGTATCACTACAGCCCTAGTCAGTAGGCCTGTTCGACTGAGTCTCTCAGATCTTTTTCAGTTTGCGTTCATTTAACGGACACATTTTTACCCGTGTCCTGTAACAAACTGTTGGCGTTACAGTGTTCAGCTGTAATGAACTGTGTGTTTGAGCCTCTTCAGTCCTGGATGCTTGTTTTACGTGTTTATTTTATTTTATTTGATCTGCTGAAGTAATCGTGTTGAAGCGTGGACGCGAGATGTTCAGTTCCTACTACGCCAAGAGGGCCGGCCCGTTGCCGAGCTCGTCGGGAACATGTCGACCGTAAGAGTTTCCACAGAAGACTGGAAAAACACAGACGGAGCAGCGCAGTGGATCCGCCGGACGGGCGCAGCTTTACACGAGCCCTTTGCTTTTTACCTCGGCCTCAATTTGCCTCATCCGTACCGGACCAAGTCTCTCGGGCCGACAGCTGGTGGTTCCACCTTCCGCAGCTCACCGTACTGGCTCTCAAAAGTATTACCGGTAGTTTTAATTTATTTTTATATGCTTCATCACCTTGAGCAGGTTACTAAAACACTGCGGTCTGTTTTTCCCACACGTGTAGGTGTCTTCTGAGCTCGTCTCTGTTCCTAGATGGCTTCCTCTGTCCGACATGCACCCGGTTGACTTCTACTCCACCTTCACCAAAAACTGCAGCGGTGCTTTCACCGAGGAGGAGGTCAGAAGCATCCGAACTTTCTATTACGCCATGTGCGCTGAAGCTGACGCCATGCTGGGTTAGTTTACTGCAAGAGGATGGTGGGATTCAAAGATAAGACTCAACATTAACTCTGTTTTTTTTTTACATGCACAAAATCATGGCGTGAAATCTTTTGAGTTAACTTAATAAGATATAAGTGAAAAAGATAAGAAAGGAGCAGCTTTTACTACGATTCACAACAACAGCATAAAAAATACAGTAATACCCGGTAATAAAAAATTTGCATTTTGCAAGATCTCAACTATGTATCAATTTCTGTAAAGCACAAAATTCCCAAACAAATCATTAAAGAAAAGTATCCCATTCTTATTCAGCCAATATTATTTATAATAAAACTTCCATTGGTTTATGTTGCCAGTCATTTGAGCAGTCTTGGGAGAGTATTTTAGATCATATGATGATGATCAAATGAAAAATAAAAAGGTTTTGCGTTTACAATAATGTAATAATTAATAATGCAAATGAGCAACATGTATTTAAATTAGACACTAATTAGGTTTCAGTTAAAAAAAAAACAGACTTTTTGCTGCTTTTGACTCAACAGGATGAAAATTTCACTTTAAAGTGAGCGAGTTACATTACATATCCCATTGTAATTACATGACCGTTACTTAATATCTATTTCCTGTTTACTCTCTCAAACTGTTAAAGTCGAGGTTACGTTTAACGTCCTGTTCCAAACTTCTCTGCTTCTGTCTCACCAGGTCAGGTGGTCTCAGCTCTGAGAGAGACCGGCCTGCTGGACAACACTGTCCTGATTTTTACCGCTGACCACGGAGAGCTCGCCATGGAGCACCGGCAGTTCTACAAGATGTCCATGTTTGAAGGCAGCGCCCGTGTTCCCCTGCTCATCGTGGGGCCCGGGCTGACGTCTGGCCTGCAGGTCGACCACCCCGTGTCCCTGGTTGATCTCTATCCCACCGTACTGGGTAAGGAAAACTGTGTTTGTTTTAGGGGAAGTCAAGTCGGCTTTGTTTATAAAGCACATTTAGAACAGAAGCTGTTACCAAAGTGGTGGTGCAGAAGGCGGGTCTGGGATTGGAAGGTCGCCGGTTCAACTCCCCAAACCAACATCAAAATATTGGTGGGAAAGCTGCCTCCACCTTCATTTGTCCCATTCTGGACCCCTGAGCAAGGCACTTAACCCCCACCATCTGCTCCCCCGAGCACCATAGATAGCAGCACTCTGCTCCACACAGAGGGCTGTGGTAGCTCGGTGGTCTGTGGTTGCGTCAGGAAGGACATCCGGTCTAAAAACACTTGCTAAGTCTTCACTGTGGCGACCCCTGAAGAAGGGAGCAGCTGAAAGAAGAAGAGGAAGAATGAAAAAAGCTGTGAGTCCCCGACTTACGAACGAGTTCCGGACCTACGGGCCGTTCGCAACCCGATTTTGCCGTAAGTTGGAACTCATTGCACGTGTCGTTCGTAAGTCCGGAATTTCGCCGTAAGTCTCGGAAGTGTATGCTAACGCTGCGCCGCATACCAGTTTATCGGCATGAGACTGAACAAGTGTACATACTGGTCCACAAACATGCACAGAACTTTATTTACAAACAGTTAGCTAACACATTACACCACACATTCATCTATAAACACATACCTGTACAGTATTTACTGTGCAACAGTACTGTTCGGAGCGCGTTCGTAAGTCTGAGTTGCCGTAAGTCGAGGACCACCTGTATACCAATACTGTACATGTTAGCTAACATAACCTAAGGAATAAAGTTTTACGGGGTGGGCATGGGCAGGCAGTGGTAGGGCAGCCGACTTGGGACCAGAAAGTTACAGGTTCAACTCCCCGCCATGCCCACATGTCGTGGTGTCCTTGAGCAAGATAGGACGACGGCTCAGTGGTTAGCATTGTTGCTTCACAGCAAGAAGGTCCTGGGTTCAATCCCCGGTTGGACCTGGGGTCTTTCTTTGTGGGGTTTACATGTTCTCCTCATGTTTGCGTGGGTTTTCTCCCGGTACTCCGGTTTCCTCCCACAGACAAAACATGCATGTTAGGCTGCTTTCAGGCCCAGGCCTCACTTGCACATCTGTGATCTGAATGAGAGTTGCCTGGTTAAATAAAAGTTAATAATAATAATAAAAAAGACACCCAATCCCTAACTGCTCCCTGGATGCCCATTTGTCTTCTGGCACCTTGATTTATTGTTTTATAACACCACTTTTATTGTAATTGCATTTTTTAAACTGTAGTTTCTTGTACTTTATATGTGTGTTTTAAACAGATCTCTCTTGTAAATGAGTCCTCGTGTCTCAGTGAGACTAACATGTATAAATTGTCAGGAACGATGTGTTTGGCGAGCTGAACCCAATTGTGCAGGCAGGCAGAACTCAGAGACACGAGGAGTAAAATGAATGAACACTTTAATAATACAAAATAAAGAGGCCGTCGAGGCAGCTACTTACAAAACCTAGGAACGCGAGGAAAACCATGGAACCAGGAGACAGGGACACCAGGGGAACACGGACGATGACCCGACAATGAACAACACACGGACGCTGACTTATATACACACACACACACACACAGTAATTAAACTAGATCACACACACCTGGACACGTAGACAGGGAAACCAGAAGGTGTAGGGATGGGGACTGACCAACAGAGGGTGCCATCCCTACATAAATAAAGGTTCAATGAATGAAACAACACAGCCGCCCACTGCTCCACCTGGGTGTATCTCCATGTGATGGTTAAATGCAGAGCACAAACTTTGTCGTGGTGTAGAAATATGACACCAAGCAAGCGCTGAAATGTTGTTGAGTTAGTCCAGCACTCGTCACTTTCTTTTCCTTCTTTCTTCATTTGTTTTGCAGAGCTTGCTGGTGTTTCAGCTCCAGGTGAGCTGAGTGGTCATTCCCTCCTGCCTCTGATCTCCACGTCCAGTGGTTTGTCCAAGAAGCCACGTTCCGACTGGGTGCTGAGTGAATATCATGGCTGCAATGCAAACGCCTCCACATACATGCTTAGACTTGGCCCCTGGAAATATATCACCTATGCAGATGGACTCAGTCTCCCCCCACAACTTTTTAGTGCGTTAAGTTACAAACACTTTTCATACATACGTCTTTCTGACATCATAATAAAGATTTCATGCCTGTTCTCTGTTCCTCCTTTTTTAGACATTACACGGGACGAGGATGAACTTTACAACGTGGTTCACAAATTCCCACATGTGCAGACTCATCTGGACAAGCTGTTGCGCAGCATCATAGACTACCCAGAAGTGTCCAGAGCCGTTCATCTCTACAACAAAGAAGCATTTTCTGCATGGAGGGACAGTTTGGGGAGAAACTATAGCCAGGTCATTGCTAACCTCAGGTGGCACGTGGATTGGCAGAAGGATGTATTTGACAATGAGAGAGCCGTTGATGAGTGGTTGAGTAACTCCTCAGCAACATTTTAGAGCTTGGTTCACTTTGACTTGTTCATTCTAATTATCTGGAATTATTAAACTGTTTTTTTAACCTAACAGGTTAGACAGTTACCAACCACCATTGTGAGATTTGCACATTTTATAATGTTTTTATACTCATGAGTTGATCACACGTTTGACATTTTTCTTGATCGTTTGACATTTTTCCTGATCTGTACATACAGTACTTTTCAGCATAAACTTCCAGATAGAGCTTTCTCATGACTGTCTTTGTTCATTCATTCATTCAACCTTGATTTATCTCACTGAGTCACGAGGACTTATTTTCAAGAGCCTTCCCTGACAGGAAGTTAGTATGTGAAACATGTACTGTAATGAGATAAATTCTTAAAATAAATGCTTTTTTTTTTTTTTTGCGACTCCGAGAACGAGCCGTTTTCATATCCGAAGATTGTCGGTATGTTTCCAGCTTCCCAAACCACAAGTCAAAATGTCCAACACATTGTGGCAGGCAATCTGCTAATCTGTAGGTGTGTGTGCACATGTATGTGGATTATTGGGTAAGTATAAAATGCAGCGTCCTTAAATCAAAAACGGCTAATGTAAATACAGACGCTTCACGTTATAAATACTTTTTTCTAATTAGTTTCTTCCTTAAAATACATATTGCATCAACAGTAGGTTAAATCTTGCTGAATCTTTATTAAACACTCATTTTGCAATGAGGCGTTTATTTTACAGCAAAACTGTAATTTTCTTATGATGCTTTATAACAAAAGCTTGAAATGCAATACATTACAAACTTTAAAAATATTGACTAGAATAATTTTTATTCTTCTTTGAAATAATCTACATAGGTCTTAATACAAGTCTTGAATTCATCAAAAGTAGAACACCATAGGCCTGGTAATTGTGGCAGTCTCTGCACTTATCACTGTACAGTATATAAAACAAGAATTTATAGCACAACCCCAAACTCTCCTTACATAGGTCTAATTGAACAAACAAAAATATGTTCAAGGTTCTTTATTGTCATTCACATCACGTGTTACATGAGGTGGAGTGAAACTGTACTCCAGGTCCCAGTTACACCCAAAAATAGCAAAAATATAAAGTATGAATAAACGGTATATAAGTATAAAATGTATAAAAATAAAACAATGTTTAAGGAGGTATACACTAAGATATGGGGAGTGATGGCACAGAGCTTAGACAAGATGGGTCTGCGATCAGAAAGTTGCAGGTTCAACTTCCAGTATCAACAACATCAAAATGTGATTGGGATATGTGAATCACCTCCACCTGCCTCCACCCTCATTTGCCCCACTCTGGGCCCCTGAGCAAGGCCCTTAACCCCCACCATTTGCTCCAAAAACAGGTCTCTCTTGAAAATGAGTTCTTGTGACTCAATGAGACTACCTGGATAAATAAAGGTTAAATGGGGAATTATACAGTACAGTATATGCATATATATATATATATATATATATATATATATATATATATATATATATATATATATATATCCATCCATCCATCCATCCATTTTCGTCCGCTTATCCGGGGTCGGGTCGCGGGGGTAGCAGCCTAAGTAGGGAGGCCCAGACTTCCCTCTCCCCAGCCACTTGGAGCAGCTCCTCTGGGGGAATCCCAAGGCGTTCCCAGGCCAGCCGAGAAACATAGTCCCTCCAGCGTGTCCTGGGTCTTCCTCTGGGTCTCCTCCCGGTGGGACATGCCCGGAACACCTCACCAGGGAGGCGTCCAGGAGGCATCCTAACCAGATGCCCGAGCCACCTCAACTGGCTCCTCTCGATGTGGAGAAGCAGCGGCTCTACTCCGAGTCCCTCCCGGATGACTNATATATATATATATATATATATATATATATATATATATATTATATATATATATATATATATATACATATATATATATATATATATATATATATAATAATAATAATAATGTCTATTCCTGTCATCTGCGTATGTTCCCATACACAGACGAAATTCGTCTCTGCATTTAACCCAACCACCTACCAGGTGGTGCAGTGAGCAGCCCGAAAGCGCCCGGGGAGCTGGAGAAATAGGTGTGCACTCATAGACACCCCAAGCTGGGTAGTGGCCGGGGCGCGAACCTGCGACCTTCGGATCCGTAGTCAAAAGCCCTGCCACTAGACCATCTTGGCTCCTCATATATATATATATATATAAACAGAGGACGCGATCTCTTCTGTAGTCCACACTGCTCTCACCCACCTGGATCAGAAGGACTCATACGTGGGTATGCTCTTTGTGGACTTCACATCTGCCTTCAACACCATGATCCCCCAAACTCTGATGGACAAACTATCCACACTTGGACTAAGCCCCTCCATTTGTAACTGGGTCCTAGACTTCTTAACAGACAGACCACAGTCCGTGAAGATCCACAACTTCTCCTCCTCCACCATTACCCTCAGCACTGGCTCTCCTCAAGGATGTGTGCTGAGCCCTCTCCTGTTCACTCTTTGCCCCACTCCCCTCAGGACGGAGGTTGAGGAGCATCAAATGTAGAACCACTAGACTGAGGAACAGCTTCTACCCTGAGGCTGTTAGACTCATGAATAAATAAATAATAAGAATAATCACTGTGAAATATCACATCATGCTGATGCTGATCTGTTTTCTTGTTGCTGTGTTCATCTGTGACCATCTGCTCATACAGACTCATGTTCGTGCTGCTGTTTGTAATGATGTTTTTCTATTACATTAGGGCTTAGTGCATTTGATTTCTAGTTGATGTTTTTCTTAGTTAATCCTAGATGTTATTACTGTTTTTCTCTTGCATTTGTTGTTGGATGTAATTGGGACCCTGTGTACATAATCTCGTTTCATCACATGTACCACAAATGATAATAAAGACTCTCTGACTCTGACTCTGATATACACTAAACAATACGCTAAAAGATCTAAGATATATGCTAAACAGTAATAATGTAAAATAATATGGTATACTGAGCAGCAGCCCGAACATGAGTGAGTACAGTAATAGGTATAAATACAGCAGCATAAAGGCAAGAGATCAGCAGCATGGATAATCAGCAGCATGGATAATCAGCAGCACAGACAAGTGCCCCACTGTGGGCCCCTGAGCAAGGCCCTTAACACCCACCATTTGCTCCAAAAACAGGTCTCTCTTGAAAATGAGTTCTTGTGACTCAATGAGACTACCTGTATAAATACCTGTATATAAAACAGGTATTTAGCCATAATTGTGGTGTGGTAAATTCTGTAATTGTGTTAAAATGTGTGAAATATTACAGACCTCCTATTTTACTCATATTTTGTAAAACTAACAAAAATTTGTTTCAAATTCTTTCTTTTTCTTTCTTTTTTTTTTACTGCAGCTGTAAAGGACCGGAAGTTGCTTTATTTTGAAAATTCAGCGGCGTGGCACTCGTTCACTTCCGCTTCCTCCGGGAAGTGCAGTACAACCGAAGAACATAAACAGTAAAGTAATGCCCACTGATACATGCATTTTTAAAATATACAGTAATTACAACTTTCTCGGCGCTGTTGAAAAAATTGTGTATTTTATAAAAAAATAATTTTCACCTGTTTTTAAGTATTGACTCTGCGTAACATGTATGCTAATGCTAATGTACTAGCTGATCTGCCTTCAGTAATGTAAACACTCACTTTTTAAGTTTGGTAAATAACCTGTACAGAGTGGATTTGATGGTATAAAAATAAAAAAACAGTTTTAATTCATTAGAAAACTTTATACCAGTAAGGTCAGACTTTATTCAAATCAACAGTGAGTTGAATGGGAGTGATGTAGAAAAGACAGTCGCTGATTGACTGATTGGAATTACTTCACAGTGTCACAGCTTACATCTTCTTTGTCCTGCTAAAAAGATGTCTAATAAAGAAGTGAAAGCCGCACTGAAAAGTGCCAAGGAGGCCATCAAAAACAAGGAATTCAAGGAGGCGTTGAAGCACTGCAAGGTAAGGAGTCCGCCTCATGTGTATTTGTTATTCTGGTAGCTAACTCTTCACTGTTTCAATGTGATTTCAGGCTGTTCTGAAACTTGACAAGGACAATTACAATGCATGGGTTTTCATTGGCCTGGCAGCCAGTGAGCTGGAGCAACCAGATCAATCCCAGGCAGCCTATAAAAAAGCAGTGGAGCTGGAGCCAGAGCAGCTGCTGGCCTGGCAGGTATGGTCTGGTCTTTGTAGGGATCCTTAAATCACCCTTGAATGTCTTATGCTGAAAGCAGCTATGTTGGTTAAAAAAAGTAGCCGAATAATAATAGGATCAATCAAATTATGCCCATTTGCAACTTAAGACAATGCCTTCTTGAAGGCAAGACTGTATTATTGTGTTTACCTGTAAAAATAAATGATTTGCAAGGCAATTTTTAGTACTACGATACGTTTTTATGACTTATCTTCTGCTCAGTACTTGCTTCACGTCAGTAGTTTACATTTTTTGCAGGGCTTAGCTAATCTTTATGAAAAGACGGACCAGTGGGATTTTAAAGTCGAGCTGCCTACCGCCTACCAGAAACTAGTTGAGCTGTACGCAAGGTAAGATCTTATTTATCAGGCTACATTAAACTTTCCACGGACTGTTAATGTGTGCGACTGTTTTATAAGGTATGAAAGGAGTTTTGTCATTCCAGCTGTTTTCATTATCAATGATTTGCTGTGTTTTTTTTAATACATTTTTCCACAGGTCCGATAAAAACAAATGTTATGAAGTGATCAAAAAGCTGTCAGACATTTATCAGTCTGACAGGGAATATTTGAAGGTTTGTAAGTTTAAAACTAAACGTGCAATAATAAACTATAAGAGAACGAAAGCTTTTTCTCATGTATTTTGTTTGCATGTGTTTGTGCACAGTTGGCAAAGGTTTGGCTGCAGCTTGTTCAGCTGAAGGAGGAAGAGGGCCTGGATAAAAAAGAATTAGTGCAGCTATTGAAAAAAATGATTGAGTGCATTAATGAGGAGGAGCAAGACAATGAAACTCAGCAACATGTAAGATTTCCTCAAAAGTGGTCAATACTTTATGTTTATTTTATATTCAATGCATACAAATCCTTTATTTTTAATCTAATTTACTGTAAACATTAGAAATTATAGCAAAAAATGAGTTATTTTGTGGAATTTGCTTTTTGGGTTTCCCTACTGACAAAGAGCTTATTGCTATTTTTGATTTCTGTTGTGATCCTCAGTTAATCACAGCTTTTGAGAAAGCCATGATTCTCATGGAACCTGTACCTGGAGAGGAGCACAAGAAGCTCTCATCTGATTATGTTAACTATCTCTCTAAAGTAAGTGAGTCTTCACTGCCAATCTTATTTCATCATCTTATATATTTAAAGATCTTATCTTGCCACATTCAACAAAATAGACCACCTCATTATTTTTTGTTGCAAGTTGAATAATAAATGTTTGTTACAATGTGCTCCTACTGCAGCTGCCACATGAAGAAGCCAAAATGAAAGAAGCATGCCAGTCCATGATGTCACTCTACCCAAATCAAACTTATCCTCTTGAGGTTCTGTGCCATCACTACCTCAAAACAAGTAAGACTCTGTTAAATTGCAACAACAAAAATTAGACAATGCTTCATAAATGAAGGTGGAATAACATATTCAATCAATCACACCCTACCTTTTGAATTTGTGTTCCCATCATTCATGCTTTTTCACAACATAGAAAAACTAATTAGCCCCAGCTAACCCCCAAAAACTTAACATTTATACTCTCAGAGGCAAAACAAGCATTATAACAAATGCGATCAACCAAATATTGTACAACAATGCAAACATAGAAGTTTAAATAAGAGTTTATAAAACCTTCGTTCTGGGTTAAGTAGTACTATCTAGCATATTTAGCAAAAGACCATGTTTCAGTCTTAAAGATGAAACAAATGTGGGATTTTAGGTGTCTGTATGAAAGAAATGCTCTGCAAACAGTGTACATATTATAAAAGAAATAATGGCAGAGCAGATGTTGTCATATTAATGTGATTAAATCATCATAGATAAAAGTTCTACACTGTTTTGTGACTTTCTCTTTGTGTCTTCTAACACTTCTATTGTCATATTCAGTGTCACATTCACAGTGTTCTCTTTTCTAACCTGCCCAACCTGGAAGAGAACTATGAATACAAACTAATTAGCATATTTCTTTTTAGAAATGGTGGCATACTGTGAGAATACATTTTTTGAATACTAAACTTATACATGCAGGAAACATGTTTATGAAATACCCTTTCACTTGTTTTCAATTGTATATTTTCCTTTGAAGATAACATGGATGAGGATGCAGTAAGCTGTTTTACCCGTCTTTTGGAAGTGGCTCCCAACAGTGGGCTTGGTCGCTTGGGTCGGGGTACCAAAGCCCTTCTGGAAGGGAGGTATAAAGAAGCCGTTGACGACCTGGAGCAAGGCTAGTTTTCACAGTGACAAATCATACAGTCTGCTGCTTGTGCAAAACGCATCTAAATACCATGTACTGACTTAATGTCATCTGTGATTGTTCATATTTGTTGTTGATGTTAATCTGTTCTAAAATTTAGGGCTAAAGAAAAGGAGCTTATCAACAGGATGGTACAATCTGGCTGAGGCTCAGACTAAATTACACAGATACTCTGATAGTGCTACATCCTGCTCACAAGGTGTGTATTACTGGATTTAATTTACTCTGATCAACAGATTATGTAAAAACTCTGTCCAAATTATAGGAGTGTGATTGTGCTGCAAAACTGTCAAGGACAATGGCTTTTTTGTTCTTGTAAAAATCAAGATGCAGGGTCTCCTCACTATTTATTACAATATTACTTTACCTGTCAGGGGTCAAAGCGAATCCCTCTTCCAGGAGAATATTTTCAGTTGAATGTAAAAAGACTTAAACAACATCAAAGTTTATGAAGGGACACATGTCTTTACAGGCAGTTGTAGTGTTTGCCTCAAACATTTGTTTGTGTTAGGACTGGATGTTTGTACACCTGAAGACATAAAGCTGAAGGACAAACTGCTGAGACTGAAGCTGGAGGCTTTAGTGAGAAGCGGAGGAGAGAAGGCTGCTGATGAGGCTATTAAGACTTTTTCACAGGTAATTGATAAATGTTCTGTTTTTATCTTCACTAAAAACAGTGTGAGATTTTTTTTGTCGTTTTTTTTTTTTTACAAATGGCATCTCATTGCCACTTTGCCTCTATACCAACATCAACTACCTCATACATATACTGTGTACATTAACTCATATGCTGCTTTGCCACTCTTTGCAAATGTCAATGCTAGAACCTTCAGTTTATTTTATAGATATACTTTTTATACTTTTTATACTACTATGCAAAAACTCAGGACAGTATTACACTTTTATTATTTCATTTTATGCTTATGTTCATTAAATGTTTAGTGTTTTAGTGTTGGTGTAAATTTTCATACTTTTATACTACTATGCAAAAACTCAGGACAGTGTTACACTTTTACTATTTTATGCTTATGTTTATTAAATGTTTCAGTGTTTTAGTGTTTAAATGGTTACTGTTGCACCGAGGGACTGAGAGAAACACAATTTCAATCCTGTGTATGTCCTGTACATATTGCAGTTCTGACAATAAAGTTGACTTTGACTTTTGACTTTGATTTAAATAATTGTATTAAAACTTGAAGAACCCATCAACTTGATCCACTTTTCTTAAAACATGTCAAAATAATTCTGCATGTCTTTGTTGTCTACTGAATTAATAAACAAGAGAGCACTTTAAATAATATTGCCACTAACTGTTGGTTTTGTATTTAATATAAATATATTTTGATGTAAACACAGAAATACTTCTGTTGATTTGCAGTGTAGCTCAACATCATTGAATTAAATAAATTTTTGTGCTTTTTGTTCCTTGTTTTAGATTCCTGACGCTGATAAAGACCCTGTACTATTAGTCTTTAAAGGACATTCGTTTCTTAACAAAGGACAGATTGCTCAAACCCTCAAGGTTGAAATCCTTTAATTCATTCATTCATTCATTCAACCTTTATTTATTCAGGCTTGTCTCGTTGAGCCACGGGGACTCATTTACAAGAGGGACCTGTCTCACTCACACCCAGGGTCAATTTAAAGTTACCAATCAGCCTAACATGCATGTTTTTGCACTGTGGGAGGAAACTGGAGCACCCGGAGAAAACCCACACATGCTAATACTGCATTCATTTGTTTTTATATATGAAACACATCAGTCAGATGTTTTAAATGACAGTGTGAGGTCAGTTTGGATCAGTCACATATATTGTGGTGCTAATTAAATTGTGTTTTTAATAGCTGTTGTCAGAGCTTGAGGCCTCAAATTCAAACCTGGCCCAGGGATCAGCACTAAGAGGACGGCTGCATTTAGCTGAAGGTCAGCTGCAGCTGGCAGAGCAGAGGTAGAAACAAAACCAAAGTCATATTTTCTGTGCCTTTTTTGTGACATTTTGCTCTCTTGAACAAAACAGTCTTAATTGTTCAGCAAAAACTTGGAAACATTTTCCCCCTTTTGTACTTTTGTTGTTTAGTTTCCTAAAAGCTGTTAGTCAAAGCCCAGACAGCGGAGAATATTATTTCCTGCTTGGAAAACTCTACTGGGACATGGAGACAGAGACCCGGAAAGATCGAAGCAAAGCACACACGCAACTACTAAAGGTTAGTTTCATACAAACCGGATTCCAAAAAAGTTGGGACATTAAACAAATTGTAAATAAAAACTGAATGCAATGATGTGGAGGTGCCAACATCTAATATTTTATTCAGAATAGAACACAGATCACAGATCAAAAGTTTAAACTGAGAGAATGTATCATTTTAAGGGAAAAATATGTTGTTTCAAAATTTCATGGCGTCAACAAATCCCAAAAAAGTTGGGACAAGTCCATTTTTACCACTGTGTGGCATCCCCCCTTCTTCTTACAACACTCAACAGACGTCTGGGGACAGAGGAGACCAGTTTCTCAAGTTTAGAAATAGGAATGCTCTCCCATTCATGTCTAATACAGGCCTCTAACTGTTCAATCGTCTTGGGCCTTCTTTGTCGCACCTTCCTCTTTATGATGCACCAAATGTTCTCTATAGGTGAAAGATCTGGACTGCAGGCTGGACATTTCAGTACCCGGATCCTTCTCCTACGTAGCCATGATGTTGTGATTGCTGCAGAATGTGGTCTGGCATTATCTTGTTGAAAAATGCAGGGTCTTCCCTGAAAGAGATGACGTCTAGATGGAGCATATGTTGTTCTAGAACCTGAACATAGTTCTCTGCATTAATGGTGCCTTTCCAGACATGCAAGCTGCCCATGCCACAAGCGCTCATGCAACCCCATACCATCAGTGATGCAGGCTTCTGAACGGAGCGTTGATAACAACTTGGGCTATCCTTGTCCTCTCTGGTCCGGATGACATGGCGTCCCAGTGTTCCATAAAGAACTTCAAATCGTGACTCATCTGACACAGAACAGTCTTCCATTTTGCCACACTCCATTTTAAATGACCCCTGGCCCAGTGCAAACGTCTGAGCTTGTGGAGCTTGCTTAGAAATGGCTTCCTCTTTGCACTGTAGAGTTTCAGCTGGCAACGGCGGATGGCACGGTGGATTGTGTTCACTGACAATGCTTTCTGGAAGTATTCCTGAGCCCATTCTGTTATTTCCTTGACAGTGGCATTCCTGTTTGAGGTGCAGTGACGTTTAAGGGCCCGGAGATCACGAGCATCCAGTAGAGTTTTACGGCCTTGACCCTTACGCACAGCGATTGTTCCAGATTCTCTGAATCTTTTGATGATGTTATGCACGGTTGATGATGATAACTTAAAAGTCTTTGCTATTTTACGCTGGGTAACACCATTCTGGTATTGCTGCACTATCTTTCGGCACAACAATGGTGGATTTGGTGATCCTCTTACCATCTTACCATCCCACCACTTTTGATTTTTCCTCTTTGGCCCCATATGAAAAGTCGATTGTGACAAATCTTGGAGTGAAAATTGACCCCTGCCTGAAACTGGACTGTCACATCAACAGCATGGTTAAGTCCTCGTTCTTTCATCTGAGGCGCCTGTCAAAAATCAAGCCCCTCCTTTCTAGACGCCACTTAGAGACAGTAATCCACGCTTTTATTACTTCACGCCTGGATTATTGTAACTCTCTTCTGATTGGAGTAAATAAGGCCTCGCTTTCTCGGTTGCAGCTGGTACAAAATGCTGCTGCACGATTTTTGACTGGTACAGGCAGACGTGAGCACATCACTCCAGTTTTAATGTCCCTTCATTGGCTTCCTGTCCAGTTTCGAATCCATTTTAAAGTTTTATTGTTTGTTTTTAAGTCTTTGAACGGTTTTAGTCCCTCTTATCTGTCTGAACTGCTTCAACTTTATGTGCCATCACGTGCTCTTAGATCCGCTGACCAGATGCTTTTAGCAGTCCCGAAAACCTTTTATAAGACCAGAGGAGACAGAGCATTTTCAGCTCTGGCTCCTAAATTGTGGAACGAGCTGCCACTGAAGGTCAGGCAGGCCCCATCAATATCTGTTTTTAAAACTCGTTTAAAAACACATATGTTTTCATTGGCTTTTAAACCAGAATGAGTTCACATCTCTGTTTTAATGTTGTATTATTTTACTTGTGATGTTCTGATATTTATATGATTGAGATTGATTGTTTTTATTGTTTTGTGCTTGTTTTTGTTCTTGTACAGCACTTCGGACGGCTGCTGCTGTATTTTTAAGTGCTTTATAAATAAACTGGTATGGTATGGTATCTTGGCTTCTGAGAGACACTGACACTCTGAGAAGCTCTTTTTATACCAATCATGTTGTCAGTTGACCTAATTAGTGTTAATTGGTCTTCCAGATGTTCGTTATATGCTCAATTTCCTTTTTCCAGCCACTTATTGCTACTTGTCCCAACTTTTTTGGGATTTGTTGACTCCATGAAATTTTGAATCAACATATTTTTCCCTTAAAATGATACATTCTCTCAGTTTAAACTTTTGATATGTGATTTGTGTTCTATTCTGAATAAAATATTAGATGTTGGCACCTCCACATCATTGCATTCAGTTTTTATTCACAATTTGTTTAGTGTCCCAACTTTTTTGGAATACGGTTTGTAGGTTTTGTTTCATTATTGATTGTCTCTGCGGTGTCTGTTTTAATGTGAAAAGCATCCCAATAAGCTTTGAAGTATTCATAGTTCATTGTATAAAAATCTTGTACTCAAGGAAACCTCACAGTGTCTTTCGTCTTAAAGCAAGGTGCTCAGTAAGTTTGAGCTTCTTTTGATCATTTCAGGCTGCAAAGTTGGATCCAAACCTGGGCTGTGCTTTTCGCTACCTGGGGCATTATTACCGCGAGGTGGCAAATGATAACGGTCGTGCACAAGGCTGCTACAAGAAGGCTTTTCAGCTGAACCGTGATGATGCTGAGTCTGGAGCTGCTGCTGTAGATCTCAGTATGGGACAGGGGGATATGGTGAGAGGAAAACACAATTTTCAGAAAATTAGTTGTGTTCTTTGCTTTTTGCTTGTGTAAAGCCTCTCTTTGTTTCTTTGTGTGTTTCTTTGTGTACCTTCTCTCATTTTCCTCAAACACCACAGGACAACGCTTTAGCGATACTTCTGTCAGTGACAGAGAAAGCTACTCCAGGCTCAGCTAAGTGGGCCTGGATGAGACGAGGCCTGTACTACCTGAAGGTTGGAGAACATCAAAAGGCCATAGCTGAGTAAGAATTTGAAATACATTTACAAATTAAATTGATGACATTTGTTTCCATTTGTAAATGAGAGGTTATTGTTGATCCTTTATATATTTGTTACAGTTTGCAGGCAGCTTTGAGAGCAGACCCTGAGGACTGGGTGTGCTGGGAATGTTTAGGTGAGGCTTACTTAAACCGGCGGAGCTTCACAGCAGCTCTGAAGGCATTTGGTAAGGCCCATCAGCTTCAGCCCAGCTCCATCTACAGCGTCTACCAGGCTGCTGCTATCAAACAGACTCTGGGCAAGTTCAAAGAGGCAGTGGCAGAGTACCTCCAAATCACAACAAAGCAGGATTACGTTCCTGCTCTTAAAGGTAGATGTTTGTTTAAAGCAGCTTTGAAATGCGCCACATTTAATAACTTGATTGACACACCTATTAGACTGTTCATTTGTTCAAACTTGGATTTCTATTTCATCCCTCCTGACTGCCAGAGGGCGGTGCTGAAAGCACTGAATGTTCCCTTTTGCGCATGCGCTGTTTGAGTAATAATATAAAAAAAAGTCACAGGTGTGACATGGATGATCAATCAGAGGCTATATAGCCTGTCGTCATCTGCAGCTCTGCTCCTTTTTCTTCTTGCGCGTGGTTCAATCCAGGGCTTCAGCCCTTTGGATATTTCCACAGGTGCCTCAGGTGGGGCCCTGAGGGCTCTCATGTTACCTTATGACCAAGCACTGCATTTTTACCAAGGTGTTATCTCACTCTAACTGTAACCAACCATTTTCAGCCTACAACTGGTGAGGGGTCTGGATTATTGTGCCCAGTGAGAGCGCTGGAGGCATACGTTGCCACTACTGTCTTTATACGATGTTCAGACCAGCTGTCTGTGTCTTACGAAGGCCCTAGGTTAGGCTATCCTCTTTCCAAACAGCACCTCTCTCACTGGATCATGGATGTCATCTGCCACGCCTAAGCCGTGGGGCACGGCCCCCTGCCGGTCATCGTGAAGGCACATTCTGCCAGGAGCATGTCCGCTGCCTGGGCTGCCCTGAGAGGGGTTCTGATGGAGCAGTATGTGCTGCCGCATCAGGGGCTTCCCCAAGCACGTTCACCAGACTTTACAGAGTTAACGTGGCCACCCCTCATCCCCTGGGCCAGGGTCTTCTGCAAGGGTCCTCTGGGCCTCCTCAGTGAGGTATGTGCTCAGGATTCCTTGTGACATCGTTGGTATTCGTCATTCAATGCTTTCAGCACCGCCCTCTGGCAGTCCGGAGGGATGAAATAGAACGAAAGTAACATATGTAACTACGGTTCTATGAATCCCGGATGACCGCCAGAGCTTCTATGTCACTCAGAATCCTTGCTTTCCGCACGAAGATTCTGTAGGAGCAGAGCCGTGGATGACTCCAGGCTATATAGCCTCTGATTGATCATCCGTGTCACACCTGTGACGTTTTTGATATTATTCCTCAAACAGTGCATGTGCTAAGGGAACATTCAGTGCTTTCAGCACCGCCCTCTGGCGGTCATCCGGGATTCATAGAACCGTAGTTGCATATGTAACTTTTGGTTTATTCTGGCTCGTATGCTCTGTTTTTTAGGACTGGGGGAGTGTCAGTTGTCTCTGGCAAAAAGTTTAATGGAGGACTGCAGAGATGGAGGAGCAGTTGACCTCATTCAGCTAGCCATACAAAACCTTTTCAGGCAAATAATGTTTCTGTCTTAACTTAGGGACGTTCATTTGAATAAATTGTTTTACATGATTCTTGTTACTGGATTTTACTTAACACACTTAACACTTGTTCACATTTCTGTGCCCATCAGAGCTGCGAAGCTGCGACCAGACCTGTCTTGCTTGTGGAAACTCCTGGGAGATGCTTGCACTGCTGTCGCCACTGTTTCACCGAACAGGGCTGAAGTTCTGGTGCCAGCCTTGTTGGCTGGTTTAGATCCCAACACACAAGATCACATACTTAACCAGGCGGAGATGCTCAAAGTTGGTGAGAGGTACGACCAGGATTCTTTTCACGTTGTCATGTTCTCGTACACCACTTCTATACAGATGGCAACAGTGAATGTACATGGTTGTGTCACAGGTGCTACGCTCATGCTTTGAAGTTGAAGCCTGAGGTTGCCAGTCTTTGGCACAATTTAGGCCTCAACTATTACCATCAGGCCAGCAGCCTACCCTGTCTTACAGAGAAAGAACAGGACTCCCAAGCTCTGAACTTAGAGAAAGCTCAGCAGGTAGTTCAAAGAATCAGACACAACAGTTTTCCTGATTGTTGGCTGGAATAGAGATTATATTGTGTTTATTTTTTTGTCCAGTGTTTAAAAAAGGCTATTAAGATGGACTGTGAGAACCACAGCTACTGGAATGCCTTGGGAGTGATCTCCATGAACAAAGGTAACAATATATATTAAAAAATAGTGCTAGTATATTTTCAGAACAAAAAAAAAAAGATTTTGTCACAGATTCACCTTGTCCTTTGGCATACGTCCAGTTTACAGCAGCAAAAGCAAAACTGTGTAAGATCATTAGGACATGGGGATAATACTGTATATCACTTAAGAATTTTATCTGGCTATGACTTTATTGTTTTTTGGTTAAAATAGTAGATTAAGTTGTTTTTCTTGATCTTTGTCATAGAAATACAATTACAGTATTCTCTCTTGTCACATCAGGTCTGGAGAACTTTGCTCTGGCTCAGCATTGCTTCATCAAGTCCATACAAGCTGAGCCAAATGTATGTTTTGTATATTTGTACAGCAGAATATTAGTATTTTAAGAAAGTATTCTAAGTTTTTTTTTTCTACACAGAATGTAGTTGCATGGACAAACCTTGGAAGCCTGTATTTGAAGAAGGACAATATAGAGGTGTGTATAATCACATTCTTTATGTGGTTACTCTTTTAATGACAGTTGTTTCATATTTTCACAAACTAAATGTGTGTATTTCTTCTCTTAGCTTGCACATGAGGCCTTCAAAGTTGCTCAGTCCTTGGAGCCACTGTATGTCAACTGTTGGATTGGACAGGTACTTTGTAAGGACATCAGAAGACAATGTTATACTAGACACTGTACTGCTGTTATAAGGAAATATCAACATACAGCATTAGACCTGTCATGATAACAAATTTTGATGGGCGATTGTCTCAAAAATGATTGCGATAAATGAAAATATTGTTTGAAAATTTACAATAATTAGTCATTATTTTCCCATTTAAGAAGAAATTTTTAATTTGTTTTGCATATACCGGTAGTACCTTTTTACAACCACCAGATGACTGACTGTTTGAACTGAAGGATGGATAGTGAGGGAGTGAGCAGCATGTCTCTTTTCAGAAAAATGGGAGTGAGACCCCTTGATATGACATGGGTTGTCTCTCTTCGGTTCTCAAAATGGCGGACGCTCTGTGTGGTTTGAGCTCTTTAGCAGTGGTGGGCCTCCGACCGCTAGGTAGCGCTAATGCGCTAATCCGCTTATAGCGTAGCTAAATAATCTGTTAGCTTTACAGTGGATTGACTAAGTTTTATAATTCATAAGCGGATTTGTGCTATTTTTATTTAAAATGCAGTACCGCTAATAACTAATTATCTATCAGTAAAAACGAAATAACGTATTTACGAGCAGCGCCGGATGTGGTCCGTGACAAAAAAGCGTCCCCCTCAGTCTCTTGGTGTGTGCTCTCTCTATAGCAGTTAGCAGCCAGTGTGTTACTCTGCAGCCTTATTGCTTGTTTTCGAAGAGTCAGACGAAGACTTTTTAACATGGAGGGTGAACTTGTGGA
Organism: Garcialebias charrua; assembly: GCA_038048925.1. Classification (NCBI taxonomy): domain Eukaryota; kingdom Metazoa; phylum Chordata; class Actinopteri; order Cyprinodontiformes; family Rivulidae; genus Garcialebias; species Garcialebias charrua. Next base: position 36,999 of record JBBPBX010005594.1, on the reverse strand, counting down.
TGTTTCTCAGGGCCTACGCGACGCGTCTGGATTTAAAAATAGAAGTTCGCCACATTAGCACTCTTCAAAATGGCGTCCGCGACGGCCAAAGAAGCCAGGATTTTACAACAAAACACGGTAAAACAATTATTTCTTTGCTGAGAAAAAATATATTTCATAGCTGACGTTATAGCACAAGTTTTTCTGAGCTTGAGAGTTTCACGAAATGGTCAAATCTGCTGGATTTAAAAAAAGTAGTTCACCATTAGGACTCTTCAAAATGGCGTCCGCGACGGCCACAGAAATTAAGAACATAAAATAGACAGGGCAGCAAACTTACATACTCAGGGAATCACAAGGAACTCAGGAGACAGAGGCAACAGGAGACAATGCCAGGACAATGATAAACACAGAGATACAGACTTATTTTTGATTTGATTTGATGTTCATTCATTCATTTTAAAAGAACAATACAAAACAGTTTCATCAGATACAAGGATGAATAGACTTTTAGCTGAATGGATGGATGGATAGACAGTTAGCTGGATGGCTGGATGGATGATCTTTAACAAGTTCTAAAATCATTAAAATTTAACCTCAGCTTGTGCCTCTGACCCAACAGAACCTCAGCAGCAGAACCCTCTGTGGTTCTCTGCAGGACTTCATCAGTCTCTCTCCTGGTTCTGGAGGAGTTCTGACCCACTCTTCTTTCCATTGTTGCTTCAGTTCTTTGAGGTTTCTGCTCAGCTCTCTGAAGGTCCCACCTTCAGGTTCAGGTTCTGGACTCTGACTGGGCCGTTGATTTGATTTGATGTTTATTCATTCATTTTAAAAGAACAATACAAAACAGTTTCATCAGATACAAGAATACAAGTAGGATAAAATGAAAGGAGCAGAAAGAAGATGAAATCTTATTATATCTGCCCCTTATTTCACAGTTTGTTCAACCAATGATAACCTTCAAACTACATCACAAAATGAATAACTCTACTTAATTTTTCTAACTGTAATACACAAACACACTAAGCTACATCATATATAGTTTTTGAGCAAGTCCTTTTTGACCTTTTTCTTAAATGTATACATTGATTTTGCATTTTTAACATCACTCTCCAGAACATTCCACAATCCAACTCCCTGAATTGAGGTAGACCGTCCCTTTAAGCTGGTTCTGAATTGTGGTTTGATGAATATCTGTCCCTTTAAGATTGTAATAACTTTGTCTAAATTTCTTTGGATATTTAAAGGTAATGTGTTATTATGAGCCCTATACATAACTGATAAAATACTATATTCTACCAATTCCTGGAATTTCAATAAATTTAGCTGAAGAAACAAGGTGTTTGATGGGTGACTGAAATGTTTTCTGGTGATTACTCTTACAGCTCTCTTTTGTAAAATAAAAACAGGCTTTGTAATTGTTTTGCACGCTTTTCCCCAAACCTCAATACAATAGATTAAATGTGGAACAATGATTGTGTTATACAACATATACAGAGCTTTATCAATTAAAAAATCCCTGACTTTATATACAGGTACATGAACACACAGCATGACAATCACAAACACCTGGACAACAAAATGGAGGAGATAAGCAAGACAATTAACAGAGAGACCAGGGAGTGTAGGGATGGGGACCCACCACCTGAGAGCAACATGCTTACAACTGTTATCTTGAAGTTCTAGGGTGTAGAGAGCCACAGAAACGGTTATGGTAGGCCGGATTTGGCCCACGGGCCTTGAGTTTGACACATGCGATCTAGTGGTACTAAAAGTAACAAAAGAAGAAAAAAAAACAGCCAAATATGTCAGCAGTTTAGCTAACAGACTTTGGAATGGGTACATTTTGTCCTTGTCAAACCTGTTGAAGAGAACCAAACTAAATACTCTGAAACTCAAACAACTTACTGTATAACAGTTCATGCACCGCTAGTTGGCAGTGTAGTGCAAATATTGCATAACTTGCTGCTACCAATTGTTGAATTTAATTAGCGGATTAGAATTAGCTTCCCCTAATTTTCATAAGACATTAGTGCTTTTGAAATTGCGGACCTAAATAAATTAATTAGTGCTTTAGAAATAGCGGAACTAATTTTTGGATTAGTGTTGCCCACCACTGCTCTTTAGCATAGCATTTTTCACACAAAGCTTTTAATAAAAAATCAGTAAACAAGTTCTCAGCTTCTTTTTGCAGAGAAAAATAACTTTTTACATGAGGGCATAGGTTTACTGTGAATTTTAGAGCTTCAACAAGACGGAGGTTTTTTTCCCCGAGGTCAGCCTGTTAGCTCGTAGCTTAGCTTCTCAGCTTAGCTGCTTTTAACGATCCAAAAACGCAATTTTGGACAGTTAAAATGGATTTTAAAGAGAAAAGGAGTGGTCAACAGAGTTGAGCTTTTTGTCATCCAGCATCTTCAGTAGAAAGAGAGAGACGAAGAAACGATAACGCCGATAAATAAAAACGAGGTTGATAATTTTAATTTATCATGCGATTAATTGATTTATTGTTTATTGCGACAGGACTATACAGCATACGATGTACCACATGCTGTGTGCACACACAACCAACTTCAAAACATCTCACTAGGAAGTAATAATTAAGTCTGTTTTTATATTTCAGTTGATACTAGTTTAATAGCAAGCAATGTGACATTAATGTTTAGTGTTGGTAAGTTTTTTTTTTCTACCTCTGTCTTTCCCTCTGTTAATTATAACGTTTCTGTCCTCCTACCAGGCACTGGTAGCAGAACGTGTGGGAAGCTATGACACCATGGATCTTTTCAGGCACACTACTGAGCTCAGCACACATGTATGTGACATCCCCACTGCTACCTCAACACCCAACAATTATCTGGATGACCATCTTTGCTTCACTTTTTTTAACTGCACACAATTTTCATCTTAAAGCTTTTTGCTTCTGTCTTTAAAGGGATTTTGTAATATTATAATCTCTATCCTTATCTTGTTTTCTAAATATTTTTATGCTCTGTATTTCTCGTCTCCTCCTCTGTTGCCGCTAAATGTTTTTCGCCATCACAGATGGAGGGTGTGAAAGGTTATGCCTTCTGGGTTTGTTCCACCTTGCTGGATAAGAGCAACAGAGACACTGAACTGTACCGCTACAACATAGTGCAAATGAATGCAATCTCTGCTGCTCAGGTGGCACTCAGCAAGTACACAGGTACACTGTTTATTAGTGTGCTTATATTAACACAGGACCAGAGATGAGTTGGGTCAGACGGGTCATGCAAACTTTCTTTTATTACCAGAGAGAATCCAGACCAATCCTGATGCCTTCATCATGCTGGGATACCTGAATGAACATCTACAGCTGAAGACGCAGGCCTTACAGGCATACCAGCGGTACAAACCACACTAAATGACCTTACTGTCTCCAAAAAGTGTGTCAACAAATATTTAGATTACCGCATTCTTTACTGTATAAGTCATGGTTTTTTGCATAATTTGCATGCCCTGTGACTTATATGCCGAAGCAACGTATTGATGGATTTTTTCCCATATTTATAACCCAATTTTTGGCCAAGATATGACGGTTTTCATTCATTCTGACTGAAAATATTGAACACTGCCATTTTTCAACCGCTAGATGGCACAAGAGGAGCATAGCATGCCGTTGTGTCATGTAATAGGTAAAAGTGGCTATTAATGACAATCGGCTTGCCATAGACTCCCGACTTGGTCCAGCTTGCTTGGAGCAAAAATCAAACCGCTTCATTTTGCTGCTCTGCCCCGGCAAAATGCAGCTGATTTGACCATTAAAGTGCATTTATTAAGTAAAAGTTCAACTGAGACACACCTTTCATGGGCGTAGCCAGAATTTTGTGGGGGGCGGTTCGTTTTAAAGGAGAAGTTGACAATGTATACTAATGTGCCTGGATAGCACAATGGATAAAGCGTTTGCCTTCGGTCCCAAAGCTCATGAGTTCAAGTCCCGCATGGTACAACGTTTTTTTTTTTTTTTAATTCATTCCAGATTAAAAAAGCACAAGAAAACTATTTACAAAACGGCAAGAAATAAAACAATGCATTAAATGAAAGGAATCAGACGAAGAAAATAATCTTATCTGCCCCTTCTCAAACTATTTTTTTTCAAACACTCTTTTATTGGATAAAAAAAGAAGAATGTGTTAACCACAGCCTGTGGTTAACACATTCTTCTTTCTTCACAGGCATATTAACTACTTTTTTTATCCAATAAAAGACAAATGTAAAATTAGTTGTTTGAATCGAGTGTTTGAAAAAAAAAATAGTTTGAGAAGGGGCAGATAAGATTATTTTCTTCGTCTGATTCCTTTCATTTAATGCATTGTTTTATTCCTTGCTGGGTGATGTGTCTGAAGGTAGAAGTAGAAGGTCTGATGCTAAACATAGTAAGTGGTTATGCTCCACAGGTTGGATGTGATGGGGAGGAGAAAGATAAATTTTGGAAAGATTTGGATGAAGTGATAGAGAGTATTCCCAGGGAGGAAAGAGTGGTGATTGGAGCAGACCTGAATGGACATGTTGGTGAAGGAAACAGAGGGGATGAGGAAGTGATGGGTAGGTTTGGTGTCAAGGAAAGAAACCAGGAAGGACAGATGGTGGTGGATTTTGCCAAGAGAATGGAAATGGCTATAGTCAATACCTATTTCCAAAAGAGGGAGGAACATAGAGTGACCTATAAGAGTGGAGGAAGGAGTACACAAGTCGACTACATTCTGTGTAGAAGAGGAAACCTGAGAGAGATTGGAGACTGTAAAGTTGTAGCAGGGGAGAGCGTGGCCAAACAGCATCGGATGGTTGTGTGTAGAATGACTGTTGTTGCGAAGAAGAGAAAAAGAGTAAAACCAGAGAAGAAGACCAAATGGTGGAAGCTAAAGAAGGAAGAATGTTGTGAGAAATTCAGAGACGAGCTGTTAAAGGCTCTGGGTGGTAAGAAAGAGTTTCCAAGTGACTGGGCTACTACAGCAACAGTAATTAGAGAGACAGGTAGGAAGGTACTTGGTGTGTCATCTGGACAGAGAATGGATGATAAGGAAACCTGGTGGTGGAATAGTGAAGTGCAGGACGCCATTCAAAGAAAGAGATTAGCCAAGAAGAAATATGACAGTGAGAGGACTGAAGAGAGGAGACAGGAATATAAGGAGATGGGACATAGAGCAAAGAGGGAAGTAGCTAAGGCAAAGCAGAGGGCGTACAATGAGTTATATGGGAGACTGGACACTAAAGAGGGCGAGAAGGACTTGTACCGATTGGCAAGACAGAGGGATCAGGCTGGAAAGGATGTGCAGCAGGTTAGGCTTATTAAAGATGGGAATGGGAATGTTCTAACAAGTGAGGAGAGTGTGATGGGAAGATGGAAGGATTACTTTGAGGAGCTAATGAATGAAGAGAATGAAAGAGAAAGAAGAGTGGAGGTAATAGAAACTGTGGACCAGGAAGTGGGAAAGATTAGTGAGGGTGAAGTCCGGAAAGCTCTGAAAAGAATGAAGAAGGGGAAGGCAGTAGGACCTGATGACATACCAGTGGAGGTTTGGAAATGTCTTGGAGAGATGGCAGTGAGGTTTTTGACTCAAATATTTAATGGAATATTTGAGGGTGAGAAAATGCCTGAAGAATGGAGAAGAAGTGTGCTGGTTCCCATTTTTAAGAACAAGGGTGATGTACAGAGTTGTAGCAACTACAGGGGAATTAAGTTGATGAGCCACACAATGAAGATCTGGGAGAGAGTTGTGGAAGCAAGACTTAGACAAGAGGTGACTATCTGTGAGCAGCAGTATGGTTTCATGCCAAGAAAGAGCACCACAGATGCCATCTTTGCTTTGAGGATGTTGATAGAGAAGTACAGAGAGGGTCAGAAAGAACTCCATTGTGTGTTTGTGGATTTAGAAAAAGCATATGACAGGGTACCAAGAGAAGAGGTGTGGTATTGCATGAGGAAATCTGGAGTGGCAGAAAAGTATGTTAGACTGGTACAGGACATGTATGAGGACAGCAGGACAGTGGTGAGATGTGCTGTGGGAGTGACAGATAGCTTCAAGGTGGAGGTGGGATTGCATCAAGGATCGGCTCTGAGCCCCTTCTTGTTTGCTCTGGTGATGGACCGACTAACAGATGAGGTCAGGCAGGAATCCCCATGGACTATGATGTTTGCAGATGACATTGTGATCTGTGGTGAGAACAGGGAACAAGTGGAAGAGAACTTGGAGAGGTGGAGGTATGCTCTTGAAAGAAGAGGAATGAAAGTCAGTCGTAGTAAGACAGAGTACATGTGTGTGAATGAGAGGGAGGCCAGTGGAACAGTGAGGCTACAAGGAGCAGAGGTCACAAAGGTGCAGGACTTCAAGTACTTGGGGTCCACTGTCCAGGAAAATGGGGAATGTGGTAAAGAGGTGAAAAAGAGAGTCCAGGCAGGATGGAGCGGATGGAGAAAAGTTTCAGGAGTGATTTGTGACAAAAAGGTGTCAGCAAAGGTCAAAGGAAAAGTTTACAAGACAGTGGTGAGACCAGCTATGTTGTATGGTCTGGAGACAGTGGCATTGACAAAAAGACAGGAGAAAGAACTGGAAGTGGCAGAAATGAAGATGCTGAGGTTCTCCTTAGGAGTGACAAGGATGGATAAGATCAGGAATGAGATCATCAGAGGTACAGCACATGTTAAACAACTGGGAGATAAAGTTAGGGAGGCCAGACTGAGATGGTTTGGACATGTCCAGAGGAGGGACAGTGGGTATATTGGTAGAAGGATGTTAGAAATGCAGCTGCCAGGAAAAAGACAAAGAGGGAGACCAAAGAGGAGATATATGGATGCAGTTAGAGAGGACATGGAGGTAGTTGGAGTGAGGACAGAGGATGCAGAGGACAGAGTGAGGTGGAGGAGGATGACTCGCTGTGGCGACCCCTGAAAAGGGAAAAGCCGAAAGAAGAAGAAGAATTAATAAAAATAAAAAAACGTTGTACCATGCGGGACTTGATCCCACGAGAACTGTTTTTATGTGTTTATCTTGTTAAATTTTGAAGAAATGAGCAGCAACTCGTCCCTCTGCTCGTTCCTACTTCCTCATATCGGCTTTTGAAATGGAGCTAATTTGACCATTAAAGTAAATGGTAAATGGAGCTTATTTATATAGCGCTTTCCAGCCCACTATAAGGGGCCCCAACGCGCTTTACAATACCACCCATCCACCCATTCATACACCGGTAGCGGCAGACTGCCATGCAAGGCGCCATCCAGTCCTACCGGGAGCAACTCGGGGTTAAGTGTCTTGCCCAGGGACACAACGACACATGGTGTGGGGAACCGGGATTCAAACCTCCAACCTTCCGATTGGGGGACGACTGCCATTACCACTACGCCACGGCCGCCCCATGTAAAGTGCATTTATTAAACAAAAGGTAGACTAAGAAACACTTTCACTATAATTTCGAGCAAACAAATAGTTGTTTTTAGGTGTTAATCTTGTTAAATTCTTGTTAAAGTTCTCCTGTGCACGCTCCCGCGGCCAACATTTGGCAGCCCATCGATTTTTGGCACAACACCGGCTCACATTTCCGGGTTGTCAGCGGTTACACATAACAAATGCGACTTGTCAGTGGTGACGCATAATAGATGCAACGTGTACGGCGGACCGACTTATTTATGGATTCTTCCACTTTATTAAACATATTTGGACTGACGCAACTTAAAAAATTTATTTTACAAATTCTTTTCAATATATATATTTTTTCTAATCCTCCCCTCAGAGCAGTTGAGCTGCTTCAGTCTATGTCCTCTTCAGAAGAGCTGGATTTTACTCTGGGCTGCTACGCTCGGGCTTTATGGTAACTTTCTCTTCTGATGCATTTGAGTTATTTCTCATATACTCACCATATGTTTTGACTTTTAGTTGTATGCACAATTATGTTTTTTACAGTTACTCAGGCCAGTGGGAGGAGGCAGTGCAGGTATATAACTCCACTCCTCTGCAGGACCTCAGTGACCTGGTCGGGCTGGCTCTGGCCTACTGCAGGGCAGGACTCGTCCCCGAAAGCATCAGCAGTAAGAAGTGGCATACACACAGAAAACACTGACTGTATATGGTTTTCATGCCCCAGTGAGTGGATTATATTCTGTTTGCTGTAGCATATGAGCGAGCCTTGGCTGTAGCGTCCAGTGAGAAGGATAAAGCTTCCATATTGACTGCTCTGGCGATGCTGCAGCACAGGCAAGGCAACCTCGATTTAGCCAAGACTCTGCTCTTTAAATGGTAAGTACACTCGACAAGAGCAGCTTTGTGTGCTTTTCTTTTCCTGCAGTTACTTTTCACAGATTATTATGTATGCATTTAAAAGAGTCTTGTTTGGCAGAAAACTGTCAAGTCTGACATGCCCCAAAGCTTCACAATAATAATAATAATAATAATAAATAATAAACTTTATTTGTATAGCACCTTCCTACAATGCCTTGCATTGACCAAGGTGCTTAACAGGATAAAAAGATGAATAAACTGGAACAATAAATCAGTGAGAAAGAATAAAAAACAACAGTAATAAAAGTAGGCAATAGAAATAAAATATGGTACATACTAAAATACCAAAAGTAATAAAAGTTACACACTGAAAGCTTTTAACACAATCACCACAAATAACTATTTTAAAAGTAAATGAAAATTCTTGTTTTCTTTGTATTATCATTCACGTGTAAATCTTTCTGATCTGTGTTTATAGCTCTTTGCTAAAGGAGCCAATCTCAGAGTCTCTGCTGTGTTTATGTGCCTTGGGCTTGGTCCACCGTGATGCGACGCTAGCTGCTGCCGCCCTGACCGAGCTGCTAAAACGAGGTTCGGCTTCAGGGAGTGTTGTGAAGCAGCAGTGCCTGCTTACCTGCTCCTTACTGGCTCTTCAGGGCAATTACAGCGCAGTCCAAAGAGAAGCCTCCAGAGCTGTGCACAGGTACTACTGATGTGCTCGTCCTCATGGTGACCCAGTTCTACTTTAAAACAAGCATTTATTAATCAAACAACTCTTGACTGGGAAAAAATAAATCACTATACCATACAAATTTATATTTAATAAAGCAAATGATAGGATATAGTTTTATAAGTTAGAATATTTATTAGGTTTTATTTATATTGGATGAGTTACATAAATAATTATATGCTTCTAAAAATCCAGACTGGTGTTGGAACACTAAATTAAGTTTATTGCTGGAAACTCATTCACACTACATTCTGTTTAAATATTAATGATATGACCCAAGGGTTGTGCTGGTGTTCTGCACGTTTGTGCTTCAATGGACGGCAACCATAAATTAAGGTCCAGTAAAAGCTGTTAGGAAATTCTGTTGCACTCCTTTAAATTTTCAACAATAGCATCTTTAATTTGGATCAACAGATCAGATATGTAAAGCAGCATCTCTAATTTTTTCTATATGTTTTGCAGGAATCCTGGAAACCCATCTCTCTGGGCTCTTTTGTCCAGAGTGATACCGCAGTACTACCCTAGAAAGGCAAATGTAAGTCTGTTCAAATATCCTAAACACAAGCCCAGAAAAGATGGTGTTTTGACATCCATGTAACTAAGCAGTCCCACTTATTATATACTATTGACGTATAGGCTTTTAATTATTTTTTATCCATTATGAGACAATTAAAGGTATTTGAAATTTATTTTTTGTTTCTTTATGTACGGTAATAGGGTGGAGCTGTAGCTGGTCATGTTGCCTGTCTTGCTAGTATGACCCAAGGAAAGGTAAGTCATGTAATTTATTTATTTTTGTAAATATATTATTTTCTTAACTTATTGTTTGATTTTTATTTAATTTCATTTAGTCATTATTTTTGCTCTACCTATACGTATAATGTGTGGTCAAAAGCACTTAGTAAAAATAAGTTGTGGCTATTTTGGAAGCTGAAACATGCTGCATGTTGTTGTGTCTGTGTGACTGCAGAGGGCGCTGTTGTACAGCGGAGTCAACCAGCTGGCCAGTGGGAGACACTCAGGAGAGGACACTCGGAGGAATGCCCTGAAGACGATGCAGAGAGCCGTACTACTCTGTCCTGGTAGACTAAACTGAAAATGTTGACATTGTTATCTGAAGATTACAATCTAAATAATGTTTTAAAGTGTCTGTGACATCATCTTCCTTCTTTTCATGAAATGATAGAAGATGTATATCTTCTATCATTCAACTATGTTCGTTTTTGCAAACAAAATGATAAATTAATGAAAATTCCTTTCAAACTGAGATTAAAATTAAAATCAGTGTTTCTTCTTGGAATATCCGACAACACGTGAATGCACCATCTGTGATGTAGGAGGATGAACCTCGAGTCTGCGTGTGCCAATGATAACGCATCAATTCTCTGCCAGATCGCCTTTTTTTTGTATAATGCCGTTACGTTGTGTCGCATTTGGGTGTTCTAATATCATCAGTGAACAAGTGAGCCTTTTCACTTTCCCAAAAGATGAAATACTTCGTCAAGTATGGAATAAATAAAGCTGCCCCCGCTCTCGGAGCGCACTCGCTTCCTGAACAGGTAAGACAAAAAAAATTAAAAATACGCATGTAGTCGGATACAGTATTCCAAGAAGGAACACTGATTTTAATTTTAAACTCAGTTTGAAAGGAATTTTCATTAATTTATCATTTTGTTTGCAAAAACGAACATAGTTGAATGATACAAGATATATATCTTCTATCATTTCATGAAAAGAAGGAACATGATGTCACAGACACGTTAAAACAATACTTGTAAGCACAGTTGTAACTAAAAAAAAAACGACCTGAATGTCTCACTTCAGATGATCCAGCAACATGGGCAGGATTAATGGCTGCCTGTCACACTGAAAACACTTCCTGTTATCTTTCTGGGTCTGCTCCTCGCAGACAGTCACTCGAGCATACACTCATGGCGGTGGTTTCTGACAAAGGTGGGTTCATGTTTTTCCTTTTAGTGTGTGTGTGTGTTGTTTCCTGTCTAGTGCAGGGATCTGCAATCTACGGCTCTGGAGCCACAAGTGGTTCTTTGGTCCATCTACAGCAGCTCTTTCAAGCTTTGAGCAAAACTGAATTTTATTGGTTGTTATACTACAATAAATGAGGGTCGTTTTAACAGTCTTCCTGTCATTTTTTATTTTTTGCAAATATGTGAATAGTAGAACAAGACAAAGAATAAAGCATACTCACTTTATGCTTTAGCTCTTAAAAGTAGTGTACGGTACTTAATTTTTCCACAATAAAAAACAAAATCATAGGCCTGTGTAGTTCATTGTAAAAAAAATTACAAAATTGTTAAAATCTACATTTTTCTTTTCTTTCTTTACAACAATCTGGTCTTTTCTTTTGTCTTAAAATGTACAAATATTAAATGTTAAGAACGATTGAATATTTTTAGTTTTAAAAAGTTAGCTCTACTGGCCAGAAAAGCCCCCTCCAAATAATGTTGTAGTACTCGAGACAGGTCTTGGTCTTGAGACGGTCTCAAGACCACTTTTTGATGGTCTTGGTCTCGTCTCAGGCTCGACTGCATTTGGTCTCGGTCTTGTCTCGGTCTCGGACATTGAGGACTCTGGATTTTATTTCAAGACCAGTCAAGACCACAACTGTGGAAATATCACTAAATTGCCAGAATATTGTCCAGTTTATTTGTTAACATCTTTGTTTTTATTGGATGCAAAACATACTGGTTCAAATCCAAGAGATAACGTGAATCATTGCTAAATACATGTTTTTGTTACCACTGTTACGCCCACCCTCCTCCAATCGCTCGTGCTATTCTCAGTGTTGCCAGATTGGGCGGTTTTCATTCTGATTTTGCTGGGAGCTCTGTGAAGATTTTTATTGGATTGTTGTGTTTTGCCACATATTGTTAAATTAGCTTGGCTTGTACTGATGTGCATTCATGTTCAAACATTAAATACTGTAAACTGTAACAATAGATTGATTAGGTGGATTTGTGTGATGTGGCAGTTTTTAAGAGATTTTTGCGCTGGAAAAACCTCTTAACTACTGTATTTGGCAACACTGGTCACTCCAAGAAAGTGAGATGTGATTGTCTGGGCACAGGAGAAGATGCCTGCCAAATCATCACTTATAAAATTCAGCTATTTAAATCACAAAGAATATACTTGTAACTAATATCCATTTACATAAATTTTTAGGTGTATACAGTATCTACTACTTTACTGAAACCACTGTGCATCTACATGGTTATCCTTGGTCTTGAGTTCAGACTTATGAAGAGGGTTTTGCCACTGCAAGCTTGGCATGTGATGAAACTGCTTCAATTTAACAGTTGTGTCATTTTATTGTTGAAACACATGACGTTAGACCACTGAGTGTCTGAATTCTTTATGTAGTTTTGAAAATTTATAAAAGCTGATATACAGTAGTCATTCAAAAGTACACTTACATTTGCAGTATGTAACTTTTATAATAAAAAATATATATATTTTATTTTATTGAGGTCTTGGTCTCGGGTTAGGTGGTCTTGAACACAACACTACCTCCAAGAAACTTAAAGTGGTCCACGGGCCACCAGTTGATGATCACAGTTGTACCAGGTTGTTGTGGCTCCAGCCATTTAATTTAGTGAACAAATGGGCATAAATGGCTCTTTTGACCATAAAGGTTGCAGACCCCTGGTCTAGTGTTTAAGTCTGAACCATTTTTATTTTCTAGTGCATAATGTGGAAGAGATAGAGCGCCCTCTAGCCCAGTCTCTGGAAGGCTGGGTGTTGCAGCAGGCCGTGACGGGGCTCATGCTGCAGGGACAGCTGGACCAGGCTGAGGCCCTCTGCATGCAGGTGGAATAGGAAACACACATATTTCACAGTGGAAAGGGAAACAAACAGTGTAATAAAAAAAAACTCTGATGTATTTTCAGGTTTTAAATGCGTCCCCCGAACACCCAGCAGTGATGCTGTCACTGAGACAGGTTCAGTGTCAGCGCCTCCTCATGACTGATGGTGGTACTGTCCTCCCAGACCTGGTCCTGGAGCAACTCGGCAAAACTGTAGCGATGAACTCTGCTAACCTTGGAGCGTGGCATGTAGGTGAAAGTAGCATCCTATTAAATAAAGTTTGCACCACTTTTTGAATTATAGAACGGTCCCAATTTATAAAGACACTTTTCACTCACTTCAGTAGACAGTAAATCTGAAAACTAATGAAACTTCTTACAAAGCAAAGTCTGAAATCATTATCACAGTCTTGCCTAAATACTGAGGTCATGTTGTTTAGAAATGTAACAATAAATCAGTTACCATTTATAATAAAGTGAACATTTACAAAATTTTAATTCTGAAACGATTAGTTTTTTTGTTTTGTTTTTTACTCTGCAAATTCCACAAATTCTTGTCAGTTTTAGATGAACAATACTCGTCCTTCCTTTGTGCTTGCCTTCTCTGTAGTGGCTGGCTGAGTTGTATCGGAGCCAGGGCCTTCTGGTTCAGGCTGTCATGGCTTACAGGCAGAGTCTGCAGCTCGCCCTGCAGCTTGGCAAGCACAGTTACCAGGTCGCCAGCCTGCTCCGACTTGCTCTGCTAGCCTTAAGACCCTGTATGGTGAGTGTCTACAAAATAGTTAAAAAAAAGTTAACATATTTTATTGTCAGTACATGTAGCTGAAATAGCCAAATTACAACAATAACAAATAAAAAACGTTAGAGACGCTATTTAATGTAAAAGTAAGGGGGGGGGGGGAAGTGTTTGTCTTTTCCTTAGGAGTTATGTTTTAATATAAAGGAGTAGTTGTGTTTTTGAACAGTGTCAGAGTTGCAACTTATTAGATGCATAAAGTCAGAGGCTCTGCTCCATCATTCACATGTCCGGAGTGGATAAGCAAAGTAGTGGAGACAGATGAGTAAATATCTTGCTGTAAATCATAGAATTAACAGCTTGGACTACAAACTGCTTTGCCTTCCATTATTCAGTTTTGATTTGTTTTCTTACATGACTGTGAATGTGTTGTCTGTAAGTACAGTAGTCCCTCGTTTATCGCGGGGGATCCATACCCTGAAGACCCACGATAAGTTAAAACCCGCCAGTACAAGTAGTACAAGTAGTAATATACAGTATATATATATATATATATATGTAGTCCTCGACTTACGACGCCCCCGACTTACGACGTTTCGGACTTACGAATATGCATCTCATAAAATAAAAAAATAAAAAAACATTTTTTAATAATGAATAAATAAATGTACAGTACTGTACAATCACCAATCCAGGACGCACTGGAAATACCCCTGATGTTACATCACATGGGAACTACGTATGCTGCAGTCTGGGCTGCACAAAGGTTCAGGAGGAAGTTTTTTCTGCAGCTCTGGGCTGCACACAGGTGCTAAATAATTTATTTTAAATAAAAATTCCATGCCAGTTGTGCAGCTCATCTATCAATTAGCCAATTTTGTGTCACGTTCAATCTTGTTTTGAAAAACTGTGAAAAATGAACCGCGAAGGAGCGAGGGACTACTGTACAATGTAATGTTCATTACTTCTATGTGATGAAGTAAACAACACTTTCAGCTCTTTTTTCCCTGTGTTGCTAAAATAAGTGTTATTGACTTTGAAGGCAGGTGTTTCAGGAAATGACTGGAAAGACCTGCTGATGGAAGCCACCACTGAAGTTCTGAAGCTGGGTTCATCCCCTATGGCTCTACTGTTCCAGGCCTTGTTTCAATTTGTGACCAAGATGGGGGCTAGGTCAGTGCTTCTTACTCTGCTCTGTTTCCACTGCAGCAGGATCTGTATTAACACACACATACACAGTAGACGCTGTTCTGCAAAGATGTGAATGTGTTGGACTGGCATGTATAATTCATCATCTAAAGTGAACAAATAAATCATTAATGTTCTTGAAACTTAAAGACGTTTTCCTCCTTCAGTTTTTTACAGCATTGGCACACTTGAGGCATTCGAAAAATAACTAAGCACAACCTTTTCTGACTTAATAATAATCTGTAACTAACTGAAAATCCTGCCAAGACAAGGGATTTCACTAATATAAGGGAGAAAAACCTATGTTTTTACAGTATTTAAATTGTTTATTTACACAGAAGGATGGAAATTGGGAGTGAAACTCGAACTTGGACCACTGTATCCCTACTTCACGGTTTTTCCACTTATCGCAGGGGGCGTGGTTCCCTAAACCTCGTGATAAACGAGGACTACTATATAAACATTTACCAAATAATGTTCAACTTTTCATATTTGTCTTTTGTCTGCAGGGAGACAAGACGCTTGCTGGAGAGACTGGTATATGCTTCATCTGAAGACATCCCAGTGACTGTGGTGCAGGTAGCCAGTTGGTACCTCCTCAGACACTTGCATGCTAAAAATGACCAAGAACTCCTCAGTGTGAGTATACAGTACTGCCAACAGACTGGGATTCTGTCAAAAATTTTACACCAGTTTCCACACTGAATTGTGGAAATTGCTAAAATATTTATTTACTCAAAACAAAAGCTGACCTGCTTGTGTTTACATGATGTTAGTTGTTTACTATAGCCGTAATACTAACCGTATTCTCTCTTTTCTGTACAGGTACTTTTGCAACATGCCAAAATGAATGAAAATCAAAGACTGCTGGAGTTTCACGCTCTGCTTACTTCTTCAATCTGAACGTTGCATCCACATCACTTCTAATGAACTGGAGACTTGGAGCATGAATTAATCCAGCAAACCAAGTTTATTCAGACATAACCTGGTTGATATAAAAAAAAATTGTTTCATTTGCATGGTTTTATTTTTTGCCACTTTATTTCTTTTACTATGTTTAAAAAAAAAAAAATCAGTTTGGCAAACTTGAATAAATACAAAATGCAGTTGTATCGTGTCCACATTTTGGCTGAATTAAAGTAAATTTGCTTTATAAAGATAATCTTGCTTTGATTGCACTTGACCATAACACACGGTACTGTCAAAGTATTGCATATAAAGTAGAAATATAAACATTACTAAAAAAAATTCTAAAATGTTCAAGACAAAACAACTGGACTTTATTTAAAACAGAAGACGTTTCACTCTTCATCCGAGGAGCTTTCTCAATTCAAAGAGCAGAGCGTGTGGGGTTCAGGTTATAAAGCTGAGATAAGATACACATACATATGTAGATTGACAAATCACACCTTAACAGTAAGGGTTTCTTAAGGTAGTGTATGCAGTCCAGTGCAACGAGGACTGTCCAGACCTCTACATTGGGGAAACTACGGTAAACAGCCTCTTCACAGATGCATGGCTCAACACAGGAGAGCCACCTCCACCTCACGGACAAGGGACACTCATTTGAGGACCAAAATGTGCACATTTTGGACCGAGAACACAGATGGTTTGAGAGGGGGTTGAAGGAAGCAATTAATGTAAAAATAGAGAAACCATCTCTAAACAGAAGAGGACACCTCAGATTTCAACTTTCAAAAACTTCATGCAGCTTTAGGACTGTTACCCAGCCAGTTTCACACCTATCGGATGGGAACAGAGGAGCCTCATCTGTGAATTAGACTAACAAAGACCTTAAGAAACTCCTACTGTTGAGGTGTGAGCTGTGATTTGTGAATCTACATATGTATGTGTATCTTTGCTTTATAACCTGAACCCCACACGCTTTGCTCTTTGAATTGAGAAAGCTCCTCGGATGAAGAGTGAAACGTCTTCTGTTTCAAATAAAGTCCAGTTGTTTTGTCCTGAAGTTTTTGAATTTATCATGTCCTGGATGACAGAGAATCTTCACCAGCATTTAAAAAAAAAAAGTACATTCAGATTTGGAAGAAATCTTGTAAACATCCAGTTTTGACAAAAGTGATTGTTTCGGCACAATTCACAACATGGTTTGAGGAAACCTTGAGCCCTGAGCTGTTTCTACTCATAAATTAATCCACACTTTTTTTGTGCACCTGGCACATGGAGGAACTGTGAACAGGTCAGATATTTACACCTGCTTAAAATCTCCCTGAACAGACGTGCTTGATCATTAGTGTGCAGATGTTTTGCCCACATCCCCAACATTTTATCTTGACGTGTGGAGAACTCTGCTGTTGCTGCTTCCTCTTGCACAGCGAGCATATCTCTGCTGCATCACCGATGTACGATGCCGCACCCTCGTCTTCTCCACTGGTACTTGTAAGACTGTTGGTGACGAGTTGTTTCAGCGCTGCCAGAACATTATCTGGCGCTTTAGCAATGCCCACCACCTTCACCCTCTTTGGGTCAAACACGCAGTCCTCTTCCAGGCCGCTGGGCACAGCTTTCATGCCGCAGTTGGGGGGTACCCAAGCGGTGTCGTAGCCCTGCGAGCTCCAGGTGTACTGCATAGGGTGGTTGTCAATGTCTATACGTTTAACACGGCCAATACGAACGTGCAGCTCGAGCACCACGCGATCTGAAGGGCTGTTCAGAGGATAGCGTTCTGCTTTTTTCCTATCACGGCTTACGTACACGCCATTTCCCAGCATGCCTTTTGGTGACTGCTTAAAGCCACTGGCGATGATGAGACGCGCATTAGCAACGCTGGTGCCGTGGTACATGGTGTAGACGCCTCGATCTTTGGGCTCCTGGGAGGCCTTCAGCTCCAACCGATGAGAGTCATCGTCGTAGAGCACCTCCCAGCCAAAGAACTGCAGTGACATCTGGTTTTCTGTTCAGGTCTTGGAAAAACAGGCGATCTGTGGGGAGTGAACACATTTTAAGACATGATTGTATAAAACTCAGTGTGTCTTTAGCCTTAAAATCAGGTAGTTCTCGAGTTACGGCGGTCTCGACTTACAGGCGTAGGTACGGAACTCGTTCGTAAGTCGGGACTACCTGTAGGCTACTAGGTGTAAATCTTGCATAATAATTTTACTTTTGTGATTCACAAATGTCCTCAATAGCAGATTTATAATTACAGCAACTTCGATGTTACTTTCAGGTCTAAAGGTCTTAGTTTATCTCTCCAGGAGCTTCTGGACCTACATGCTCCCTTGAAGACAAGACTGGTGTCTTTCTCCCGTTCAGCCCCTTGGTACACTGATGAGCTGCGCAGGATGAAGGCAACTGGCCGTGCTATTGAGAGACGTGTAAAATCATCTGGTCTCTCTGTACATAAGCAAGCGTACAAAGAACATCAGAAAGCGTACGCCTATTCTCTTAAAGAAGCACGCTCCAAATATTATTCCAACATCATCAACACCTGCCCTGGAAACTCTAAACAGCTCTTCTCCACAATAACTCGTCTGCTTAATCCCATTAAACAAACTCATGAGGACTCTGTTCAAAAATGCAACCTGTTCCTCTCATCATTTAAAAACAAAGTTGACACTATCAGATCTCAGCTCCACAACCTTCCTGTTCTCAGAAGTGTGCCATCTACCCGTCTGCTTTCTGGGACCCTGAGCAGCTTTGATGAAGTCGTTCAGAGTGAGGTGGAGACCATCCTCAAGAAAATGAAGCCTTCATCCTGCGCCCTGGATCCCTCGTCTCTCATAAAATCCAATGGCCCTCATGCACGAACCGTTCGTACGCACAGATTTGTGCTTAAACTGTGCTTACGAGTGATTTAGGAGCATATGTGGCATTCAACAATGTTCACGTATCCTACGATTTTTTTCAGATACGAACAAAATCTACGTGTGGTCCGGACCTGTCGTATATTTTACGAGCGGTCCGTCTGCTGTCATCCAGACAGCATTACTCCACAAATAACTTCATATTTCGTTATTTAGGAAATGTTTAGAGTTTAAAAAAGTCACGCACCACAATTGTTTTTGACAATAGGTTCTGTTTGAAGTCGAATTATAATTTTAAATGTAATAATGACTAACGGATTAAAGTATTTAAATGAAAATCAATTTGTTATCAATGCCGTTTTCTAACACTACAATATTAATATGAAGATCTCAAACTGAAATCAACTTAAACCATGAATTAATTTAAGTTTAATTTGCCGCGGTATCGCAGACTTCGGTAAGCCAGACTTTACACAGACTTCCTCCAGCTGCTGTCATAGCTCTGATGTGGCTCAGTCAGTAGAGCACTGCGTCGCAGTTCCGAAGGTCATGGGATCGCCTCCCGTGGGAGGACAACGTTTTTTTTTTTTTTTTAATTCATTCCAGATTTAAAAAACACAAGAAAACTATTTACAATACAACAAGAAATAAAGCATAAAGCCTTTTTAATTTGGAATGAATAAATAATCTAAAGTAAGAAGGAAAAAAAAAGAATCATACCTTGTGGGACTCGATCCCACGAGGTGTAGAAAAAAGGTTAGGAACAGCTAACAGTGCAATGCTTTAACCAGTAAGCCACCAGTACGCATGCATGTTTCGAGGTCCACATTTATTATAAACAAACTTTCTTTGGTTTTAGCTGGTCATTTACTTCCATGAGTGACGCTGCTAATAAGGACAGATTTTCTTTTCTTGTCCTCAGAGACCACAGAACTTCATCCTCCGCACCGGTAGAGTTCTTCTTTTTTACTTTTCGCTGTCATTTTATGAACGTACACGTTCTGCCTCTGAGGCAGGAAACGTAGCCTTATATGGCGTTTTGAGGGGTGGGAATCATGTAAATAAGCTCACGCGTGCACGCGCAGCTGTTTAGAACAGGTGAGATTCATCAACTTTAAGCAGCCCGTTTACACGCTTTTCCTGTGGATAGAAGTCTTTGTTGGATCTGACGTGGCATGTTCTTACGAACGCTTCTTAAGAACAAAAGTAGGAGAAAGTTAGGATAAGAATAAGAACATTTTCGTGCATGAGGCCCAATCACTCTGCAATAAGCCCACTAATCACACAAATAATAAATCAGTCTCTACAATCTGGTCATGTTCCACTGCCTCTAAAAACTGCCATCATTAGGCCTCTTCTGAAAAAATCTAATTTGGATCCCGACATTTTTTCTAATTACCGCCCAATTTCCCACCTCCCATTTCTGTCCAAAGTGCTGGAGAAAGCAGTTGCTGCTCAGCTGCAGGACCACCTACAGCAACACTCTCTGTATGAGAAGTTCCAGTCTGGATTCAGAGCAGCTCACAGTACTGAGACTGCATTGCTGAGAGTTACCAATGATGTCCTCATGGCTGCTGACACTGGTTCTCCCTCCATCCTTGTCCTCCTTGACCTCACTGCAGCCTTCGACACTGTGGACCATAGTATCCTCCTCCACCGTCTTCATGTGGAGGTCGGTCTCTGTGACACTGTCCTGGACTGGTTCAAATCTTTCCTCTCCAATAGGCTGGAATGTGTTAGTCTTGGCAATGCCACTTCCCAGACAGTCGGTGTCTCCTGTGGTGTCCCTCAGGGGTCAGTTCTGGGGCCCCTGCTGTTTTCCCTCTACATGCTGCCTTTAGGTCAAATTATTAATCAGTTCAACATTTCTTTTCACTGCTATGCCGACGACACACAGCTTTACATCAGGACTGGAACATCATCATCATCCCTATCTCCGTCTTCACTCACTGTTCTCTCTGCCTGCCTGGAGGAAATAAAGGCATGGATGAATCAGAACTTTCTTCAATTAAACTGCTCGAAGACTGAGGCCATATTGATTGGCACCCCTCACCAGATACAAACATCAACTTTAACAACAATCTCCTTCTCTGGTCAAGACATCCCCCTCTCCACCTCTGTTACAAATCTTGGAATAAAAATGGACTCTCATCTTACATTTGAAAATCACATTAAGCATCTGTTTAAAACCTGCTTCTTCCATCTTCGAAACATCTCCAGACTTCGCCCATCTCTGACTTTTCCTGATGCTGAGAAACTCGTCCATGCCTTTGTCTCCTCCAGGCTCGACTACTGCAACTCCCTGTTTATTGGTATCCCTGGCAAAAACCTTCAGAAACTTCAATACATTCAAAACAGTGCAGCAAGGATTCTGTTGAGAGTTCGTAAATTTGAACATATTACACCCATTCTCCATAACCTCCATTGGCTTCCTGTCACCTACAGAATTCAGTACAAAACTGCTCTCATTACCCATCAATGCTTGCACGGCACTTCACCTGACTATCTAAAGGACATTCTTGCACCATATTCATCCACCCGGTCTCTACGATCACAGAACAGTAATTTCCTTCATATTCCTCGGACCAAATTGAGGACCATGGGAGACCGAGCATTCTGTGTGGCTGCCCCCCGCCTGTGGAACTCCCTCCCTGACGACCTGAGAGCTCCACAGTCACTGGTTGACTTTAAAAGCAGCATAAAGACCTTTCTTTTTAAGCAAGCCTATTCTGCCTCCACATGATTTTATCTTTGATCTTAGCTGATATCATTATTGATTTTACTTGATTTTATCACTTGTTTTAATCTGCATCCACATGATTTTATCTTTGATCTTAGTCGATATTATTATTGATTTTATCGCTTGTTTTATTTTGATCTTTGCTTTGTTACACTTTGTAGCACTTTGAGATTTTTATTAATGAAAAGTGCATTATAAATGGAATTCATTATTATTATTATTATTTATAAAGTCTCGTCCAAAATTTACAGCTGTAAAACGGATGATAAGGCGTTATGGTTCAAAATAAACTTAAGTTTATATAATTAGGCCTTATGCTGTATACTGTATAAGTGTTATTTAACAAGTGAACGCTTAAAACTTACCGTCAGTGAGGGACTCCTGTGAATTTTCACTTTCTGTTCTCTGAAATGGGAAGTAACAAAAAACATGCGGACATGTTTGCATTTATATATAAAATTGACCTACACGGTGCACATGGCCGGTTAGCTCAGTTGGTTAGAGCGTGGTGCTAATAACGCCAAGGTCGCGGGTTCGATCCCCGTACGGGCCACTAATTTTTTTTCGTCCATATGTTAAGTTTCATTATTTCTTGCAACATAGTCTTCAATAATAAGCCTGAGAAAAAAATAGGTTATTGCATTGAATGTCTTAACATGCTTTTTAATTATTTACCGTATTTTATTTAAGCTCATTTTTTGGAATAAGAACATCCACCTTAAAAGAGGTTTCCTGGGAGGCCTTCATTGACATCACTTATACTGTTATTTTGAGGCCTTTATATTGAAAATTAAATTAGCAAAACACAGATGACTGACACGCCACCAACATGGGTGTGTCCAACAGAGGCGGTCCCTTATATAATGGGACCAGGTGGCCTCCAGCAGGGGGCGGCAAAGAAGAAGGAGACTGAGAGACACTGCGCCACGGTTATTTTATTTTTATTTTTAATCTTTTACAACTTTTGTTTTTAACAATATATAACACAGAACACCACTACCGCGCTGCTCCTGGGCCGCCCTGCCCTTCATTTATTCATGTCCTCAGTTTAATCACCGAGGAGCCCTCGGCTTTGGGGGATGGGGTGCACCTCCCAAGTACACCTCCTCCACTTCTACTTTTGTTTTTGTTACTGCGCGGAGGTGACACTACGTGCGGTCAGTGGAAAGATGGAAGGGTGGTGCAGAGTGAGAAGAGAAGGAAAACAGACGCAGTTAAATGTATAACTATTGACACATGTCTCACTCAAACAGCTGCAGCTTGAGATCAAACAGGTAAGACATGATGTTGAACTTTGCTGCAAAACCACCGTTCAAGTTAATTATGAAGTCAATGAATTTTGTGGTGTGTGGCATTGTGACATAACATACTGTTAAATAATTTAAATAATATTATATGAGTCTGGTGAAGAGCTGCTCTATATGAGTCGTGCCCTGAGATGTCAGATGATTCAACTTTTTAATGAAACTGGCCTGAATTGATCATAAGTCTTTGTAAAAAGGGGAGATTTGTGTTGAGTTATGACAATTTTAAAAATGTGATTTCGTGTCAGGATCAGAGAGTGATGAGGGGATTGTTCCTGTCAGTATGAAGGAACAGGTGAGCTGTTCTAACTGTGTGTGAACAAACATTAGTTCCAATATAAACACTTTCTAAACAACAGTAGTGACTCGTTATATTTTTATCATTAAAAGTAAGATAATAAATACATAAAGCAATGAAAGGGAATAGTATGACAGTGATATGAAATAAAACTGCATATTTTGCCATTGAAAATATATTAATTGGTTGAATCAAAATGGGTTTTCCATATCAAATGTACTAAAGCTTTACAGATTATTGTCCTGATGCTCAATAAATGTAGTCCTCTGGACAGATTCTTCTTTGTATCAAAACGACTTCTTCAGTCTGAGGAGCTGTGACAAACTCAGCCATCTTTCCTTCTTGATACAGAGGAACGATGGTTTGAGAGAGGAGTAAAGGAGGCCATCTTTGTGAAAAGAAACCGTCCATCATTAAACAGGACCACCCCTGGTGTCCAAACTCTTTGTTTACTAACAGATTGAAGAAGCAAACATTGCAGTGTTCTTATACATGTGGTTCTCATAGTATTTCATTTTTATTTTTTGTGAACTGTTATTTCGTAGGAATAATTTTTTTTTGGGACACATTTTAAATCGTAACATAGTTTTGTGTTTAATCTATAGTTGGAAAATATGTGCTAACAATATTGAAAGTCAAAGTTGCTGCTACCTTCTCTTGAAGCTGCTATGGCCTTAAAAAAATAAAAGCAACCAAGGCTTAGAATGATTCCACCAGCATCACTACATACATTATTCTTTATTGGCATTATCTTACATAAACCCGTTAGGTAAACCCGGTGGGTCTTAAGAAGAAAAACAATAACAAAACTTAAGATTCAAAGGTAAAATTATGAATTAATCTAGTCAAATTGATCATATGAAGCCAAATGTTCACCCGTTATGTCCATGCCATTTACCTTTGCTTTTGGGATTCATTACAAAATGTACAGTTTTTATTTCCGTGATGTCAAAATGAAAAGCAGTAGTCATCACTGGAAACATGCAACTATGAAGGGAAGTGTGCATGAAACCATGACCTTGAGATTTTTGATAACCAAATAATATTCCCAGATCTTCGATTAGTTTGATCTTGTTTTAAATTTATCATGGTGTCTCTTAATGAGAAAGTTGCAGGATCTCAGGAAGCTGTCATCATGCCTGAACTTCTGTCAGGGTTCAGGGACAGAAATGCTTGGACATGAGGATACAGATGGTTTGCCCACACTTCCAGCAAGTCTGCTTATGATGAGGAGCGCCCTGCTGGCTCTTTCTCTTACACAGGGAACACACAGGTTTAGAGCCGCCAGCGCCTCCCTTGGACTTTTTAGATGCTTTTGCAAGCAGGTCTTTCAGCTCCTTTTCTATCACTGCATTCGGTGCCTTTACAATGCCGACCACCTTCACTCTTTTGGGATCAAACACACAATCCTCCTCCATGCCGCTGGGCACAGATTTCATGCCACAGTTGGGGGGCACCCAGGCAGTGTTGTAGCCATTTGCGCTCCAGGTGTACTGCAAAGGGTGGTTGTCCTGGTCGATTCGCTTGACCCGACCAACACGAACACGCAGCTCAAAGATCGCGCGGTCGTTGGGGTTACTGTTCAGCGGATAGTGAGCGGCCTTTTTCTTGTCTCGGCTCACATACACGCCCTTTCCCAGCATGCCGCCCGTTGAAGGCTGAAAACCATTGGTAACGATGAGACGTGCACTGGCAACGCTGGTCCCATGGAACATGGTGTAGATGCCCTTGTTTTGAGGTGCCTGGGACGGTGCCAGGAGGACTCCAGGAAAACAAGCACCATCGTCAACTATCTCCCAGCCAGAGAACTGCACGGACATCCTGACCTGTCCAAGACAAAAAATAATGTGCAAGTTCACCAGAAAGGCCTTTTGATCTGTTCCAACAAAGTTCAGTCAGGTCATTTGGACAGGTTTTTTTGTTGTTGTTGTTGAGACATTTCATCCTTCATCCAAAGGACTTCATCAGTCCGATGAGTCACAAACAAACTCACTCCCACAAGCAGCACACTCCCATAGTGGACCAACCAGTTTGCTGGTGATCTCTGGGGCCTGGAGAGGGCAGGCCTCAGAAACTATCTTATCACCTTAATATTTGTTTAAAAAATAAATCACTGTAATACCACTTTAACTGGTGATGTGAGACTTATCTGTGCTGCTGATTATCCAAGCTGCTGATCTCATGCTGCTGATTATCTTATGCTGCTGTATTCATTCATACCCATCTGCTCACCACAAACTCATGTTCCGGCTGCTGTTGTTAGGCTGTATTGTTTTACATTATAGTGTTTAGCATTTATCTTAGATCGTTTAGCATTCGTTTAGCGCATATCTTATATCTTAGATCCTTATACTGTACTGTTTCTTTTTATATACAGTACTGTATTTGCTATTTTGGGGTGTAACTATGGGTCCATGAGTACATCATTTTGTTCCATCTAGTATGTGATGTGAATGACGTAGAACCTTGAACTTGAACTCTTTAAATTATTTTAATCGGTACAGTATATCTTTTACTGTACTGTATTTTAAAGCTTCACATTCTAAATGTGTTAGACTGTTGTGTACAAAAGAAAAACTTGCCCTGCCCTTCATATGTTGTTGCTTCCTCGTTTTATTGGAATGATCTTGTCAGATTACATTTTCAAAACTTTTACGTTTGCATGTTAACTATTTAAAATAATAAATAATCGAAAGAGAAACATTAAGCTTTTTTTTGCAACGTTTGAAATAAATCAAACTTACCAACTTCGTAAAGCTATCTCTGATTCCGTCCTGAAAACTTTTGGTTTCGTTTTTTCCACACCGTGGTAAAGTTGTTTTTAAGTTGGAAGTTGGATATTCGAGCTCCGTGGCTTCAAGGGTGCGTTGCTCTCGTCAGTCCGCTTCATGGAGTCTGATTTCCCATGTCTGCCCCTTCTCAGATACGTCATGGTTCGGTCAGGGACCGTCAACAAATTTTCGACTGCATTCACTCTTCAGAAACAAAAAATAATATATTTTACACGATTGACCCACCCGCACAAAACTTACATCAGACTACTCTCCAAGACCAGTTCTGCGAGTCACAGCTGTTTATTTCTCAATTTTTATGCATTTTGTAATTTTCCACAATTTAATATGTCATAAATCACTGTTTTTGCTCAATACCGTTCAGGTCTTTTGAGCCACCCACACAAAACTTACATCAAACTACTCTCCAAGACCAGGCCTATGAGGCACAGCTGTTTATTTATCATTTTTATGCATTTTGTAATTTTTCACAATTTATTAATTCATAAATCACTGTTTTTGCTCAATACCGTTCAGGTCGTTGGAGCCACCCACACAAAACTTACATCAAACTACTCTCCAAGACCAGGCCTATGAGGCACAGCTTTTTATTTATCATTTTTATGCATTTTGTAATTTTTCACAATTTAATATGTCATAAATCACTGTTTTTGCTCAATACCGTTCAGGTCGTTTGAGCCACCCACACAAAACTTACATCAAACTACTCTCCAAGACCAGGCCTATGAGGCGCAGCTGTTTATTATGTACAAAGTTACAAATATGAGTGTCAGAGGTTTTACTTAACAAATTGAGTAGGTCAGAAACAAAGACAAAAAAATAAAAAAATCAATTGTCTTCCTCCCTCATCTAAACCATCAAAAGACAGTAACAATATTTAATTTTTAACAATATTGAATACATTGCAGATACTGTATTGGGCTTTACTCGCACAGTTAACCTTTCCATTGTTCCTTCTTCGCTTTTTGAAAACTTTGCAAGTTATGTTCAAGCACAGAACATGAAACCATCTGTCGCAGTGGTCACACTGGATCTGTTAAAGTATATTTAAAAAAGTTAATATCATTATAATCCTTTGCTTTTACACATGCTACGGTGTTTACTAGTTTATTAAGTTCAATTAAGTGTATTTATTTAGCGCCAAGTCACAACAGAAGTTCCGTGGCGGCACGAACTGAAATATTCATTTGTCCAAAATAATAATTTAACACTATCTCATGACTGCTCAATACACTGTTTCAATTTAAGTCCATCGCAGAACCCTCATCTTGAGCAAGCACGAAGGCGACTGCTTGTTACACCTTTCAAATTTTACAAATACACACTGACTGCTCAGAAGGTCTCACCCAGTCTGTTATTGCAGGTCCAGACACAGGGGGTTTATGTGGAGCACACATGGCACAACAGCTGTGCTCATTAAACACTAAAAGAAAGACAACAAATTAATTTTAATTTACACATAATCTATGATGTACACATGAGGTGCATGTTAAGATACCTGGTGCATCAAGGATTTGAAAAGCAAGTTCTTTTCTGTCACTTTGGATGGCCTTTTTAGATGTTTCAAATTTAACATCAGGCATCCATGGAAAGGCTTGCATCCGTGCTTTTGCGATCTAAACAAAACGTTACTGTTATATACTATTTTTTCATCTTAATAATACAGCATATCTTTGCAATTACAAGAGAACATTTTTAATAGATTACATCTAGTTGAAGACCCTGAGGAGGGAAACGTGTCAGGAGACAGAGGGAGAAGAGGAAAGTGAAGAATGTAGGACTGAGGGTTGCAACTCTAAATGTGGGGACAATGACAGGCAAAGGTAGAGAGCTGGCTGACATGATGCAGAGAAGAAAGGTAGATGTTTTATGTGTCCAAGAGACCAAGTGGAAGGGCAGCAAGGCCCGCAGCATTGGAGCAGGGTTCAAACTGTTTTACCATGGTGTGGATAGAAAGAGAAATGGAGTAGGGGTGGTCCTGAAGGAGGAGTTGGCAAAGAATGTAGTAGAGGTGAAGAGAGTGTCAGATAGGGTGATGTGCCTGAAGGTAGAAGTAGAAGGTCTGATGCTAAACATAGTCAGTGGTTATGCTCCACAGGTTGGATGTGATGGGGAGGAGAAAGATACATTTTGGAAAGATTTGGATGAAGTGATAGAGAGTATTCCCAGGGAGGAAAGAGTGGTGATTGGAGCAGACCTGAATGGACATGTTGGTGAAGGAAACAGAGGGGATGAGGAAGTGATGGGTAGGTTTGGTGTCAAGGAAAGAAACCAGGAAGGACAGATGGTGGTGGATTTTGCCAAGAGAATGGAAATGGCTATAGTCAATACCTATTTCCAAAAGAGGGAGGAACATAGAGTGACCTATAAGAGTGGAGGAAGGAGTACGCAGGTCGACTACATTCTGTGTAGAAGAGGAAACCTGAGGGAGATTGGAGACTGTAAGTTGTGGCAGGGGAGAGCGTGGCCAGACAGCATCGGATGGTTGTATGTAGAATGACTGTTGTTGTGAAGAAGAGAAAAAGAGTAAAATCAGAGAAGAAGACAAAATGGTGGAAGCTAAAGTAGGAAGAACGTTGTGAGAAATTCAGAGACGAGCTGTTAAAGGCTCTGGGTGGTGAGAAAGAACTTCCAAGTGACTGGGCAACTACATCAACAGTAATGAGAGAGAGAGAGGTAGGAAGGTACTTGGTGTGTCATCTGGACAGAGAATGGATGATAAGTAAACTTGGTGGTGGAATAGTGAAGTGCAGGATGCCATTTAAAGAAAGGGATTAGCCAAGAAGAAATATGACATTGAGAGGACTGAAGAGAGGAGACATGAATATAAGGAGATGGGATATAGAGCAAAGAGGGCAGTAGCTAAGGCAAAGCAGAGGGCGTACAATGAGTTGTATGGGAGACTGGACACTAAAGAGGGTGAGAAGGACTTGTACCAATTGGCAAGACAGAGGGATCAGGCTGGAAAGGATGTGCAACAGGTTAGGCTTATTAAAGATGGGAATGGGAATGTTCTAACAAGTGAGGAGAGTGTGATGGGAAGATGGAAGGATTACTTTGAGGAGCTAATGAATGAAGAGAATGAAAGAGAAAGAAGAGTGGAGGTCATAGAAACTGTGGACCAGGAAGTGGGAAAGATTAGTGAGGGTGAAAGCTCTGAAAAGAATGAAGAAGGGGAAGGCAGTAGGACCTGATGACATACCAGTGGAGGTTTGGAAATGTCTTGGAGAGATGGCAGTGAGGTTTTTGACTCAAATATTTAATGGAATATTTGAGGGTGAGAAAATGCCTGAAGAATGGAGAAGAAGTGTGCTGGTGCCCATTTTTAAGAACAAGGGTGATGTACAGAGTTGTAGCAACTACAGGGGAATTAAGTTGATGAGTCACACGATGATAGACAAGAGGTGACTATCTGTGAGCAGCAGTATGGTTTCATGCCAAGAAAGAGCACCACAGATGCCATCTTTGCTTTGAGGATGTTGATAGAGAAGTACAGAGAGGGTCAGAAAGAACTCCATTGTGTGTTTGTGGATTTAGAAAAAGCATATGACAGGGTGCCAAGAGAGGAGGTGTGGTATTGCATGAGGAAATCTGGAGTGGCAGAAAAGTATGTTAGACTGGTACAGGACATGTATGAGGACAGCAGGACAGTGGTGAGATGTGCTGTAGGAGTGACAGATAGCTTCAAGGTGGAGGTGGGATTGCATCAAGGATCGGCTCTGAGCCCCTTCTTGTTTGCTCTGGTGATGGACCGACTAACAGATGAGGTCAGGCAGGAATCCCCATGGACTATGATGTTTGCAGATGACATTGTGATATGTGGTGAGAACAGGGAACAGGTGGAAGAGAACTTGGAGAGGTGGAGGTATGCACTTGAAAGAAGAGGAATGAAAGTCAGCCGTAGTAAGACAGAGTACATGTGTGTGAATGAGAGGGAGGCCAGTGGAACAGTGAGGCTACAAGGAGCAGAGGTCACAAAGGTGCAGGACTTCAAGTACTTGGGGTCCACTGTCCAGGAAAATGGGAAATGTGGTAAATAAGTGAAAAAGAGAGTCCAGGCAGGATGGAGTGGATGGAGAAAAGTTTCAGTAGTGATTTGTGACAAATCAATCAATCAATCAATCAATCACCTTTATTTAACCAGGTAGAGCCCGTTGAGATCGAGATCTCTTTTACAAGGGTGACCTGGTCAAGTGGTCAGCAGCACACGTCACATTGGCAATAGGCATTTGCACTTATCAAAAGAAAATAAAGAAAACTACAATCACAGTAAACAGATGTTGACAGTTCAAAACCAACAGGATATGACAGATTTCTATATACATTATATACAAAACAAGCAGACAGACCTCGGTTGGGTTAAAGCTTGCTAAACAAAAAAGGTTTTCAGCAAAGGTCAAAGGAAAAGTTTACAAGACAGAGGTGAGACCAGCTATGTTGTATGGTCTGGAGACAGTGTCATTGACAAAAAGACAGGAGAAAGAACTGGAAGTGGCAGAAATGAAGATGCTGAGGTTCTCCTTAGGAGTGACAAGGATGGATAAGATCAGGAATGAGATCATCAGAGGTACAGCACATGTTGAACAACTGGGAGATAAAGTTAGGGAGGCCAGACTGAGATGGTTTGGACATGTCCAGAGGAGGGACAGTGGGTATATTGGTAGAAGGATGTTAGAAATGCAGCTGCCAGGAAAAAGACAAAGAGGGAGGCCAAAGAGGAGATATATGGATGCAGTTAGAGAGGACATGAAGGTAGTTGGAGTGAGGACAGAGGATGCAGAGGACAGAGTGAGGTGGAGGAGGATGACTCGCTGTGGCGACCCCTGAAAAGGGAAAAGCCGAAAGAAGAAGAAGAAGCAGAGGTCAAAAATGTGTTAGGAATTTTTTTTTCAAACCCTATGTGTCATTTTTCACCACTTTTATTGTCTGTCCAACAGATCTCACTTGTAAATTAGTCTTCAAGGCGCAATGTGACTTATCTGTTTAAATAAAGGTTGAATGAAAAGTCCTCTAAAACATTCTGGTAGACTGTTACAGTAACCTTGGCTTTAAGAAAGTAGAACTTATGCCCCTTTTCCACTTGCTCGGCCCAGAGCGGCTCAGTCTGGTCCGGTCTGGTTCAGTTCGGCTCGGCTCACATGTAGGTTTGTCTCCATTCACTACTGCAGCCCTTCTGTGGGCGGGGTGTAGAATCTCACTCGTCCTACCACGTGGTGGCGGTAGTGTTACCTCAAGCTATTTACTAGCCACCACTAAACGTTAGAAGAAGAACACCCTGCAGGACCTTGTCTCACCACCTGTTGGCGGTAATGTCCCTTGAGCTATTTAATGCTCTAATCTTACTTTATTGCCTTTTCAGCTTGTTTTAAACCCATGTGTTTTCCATTTTGTTTCTTTATAATAAAGATTATTCTCATATATGCACAAGGTTCCTGTTAACATTGCTTAACACATCGATCGCACTGCCCTGTAATCAGTTAAACTATTTTTACAGTAAGGTACAGATTAGGAATTAATTAGGTTTCAATTGGCCCTGTAATATTAAAGGTTAGTATTTCATTAAATTTAAACGGTAATATTTTGTCAGGGATAATTCAAAGTCAAATGCAAATGGATAATTTGGTTTAAACTGTCCGTTAAACATTAAAAGCGTGTTTCTTTAAACGTAAAAACAAAGTATTAATAATTAAATGTTTGTTGATCAGGAAACTCGTTTGGGCATCCAAGAACAGCTTCATCAGGGTTGATGTTGACGTCTGTGCACCCCGGAAAAAGCTGCTGCACCACGACCCGACATCAGGAAGGATGGATGGGTTCATGTTGACGTCTGTGCATCCTTGGAAAAGCTGCTGCACTACACATGACACGACATCAGGATGGATGGATGGATGGATGGATGGCTGTTCAAATCTAATAATCTTTTTTCTTATAATTATTTAAAGAGCAAATGCAAATGGAAAATATTCTTAACTTCCAGTATGTTTTTAAACAAACACTATACTGTAGACACTTAACATTGTAAAATATGTTTAGGAAATTATTGTTCAATGAGACCACTTAAGAAAAAAATGTTTATTATGAAAACTAAGAAGTGAAAAAAGCACAACAATAAATACTGCATACACCTAAATGATTTTTTTCTCGTTGTCTCATGGGCTTCCTCCAGAAGACACAAGTTGATAAATTCTGGTGTTGACTTCTTCCTCTTAACTGTAAAAAAAGAAAAACATGGTTACCGGTAATTCAGTCTAGAAACAGTTTTATATGTAGATATATTTTATAAGATATATATACATATATCAAATATATCAGAAACCACAAAGCAGATATTTTTCAAACTAACACAGTGTAATCACTACATGTTTATGTACACACTGTAAGCTGTTGGAGTTATTTGAATTAAAATTCGATTTTTAATAGACATAAGTGTGTCGACCTAGCTTCTTTTTTTCTACTAGTATTTAACACATATCTTATATCTCAGAAAGCACAAAGCAGATATTTTTCAAACTAACACAGTGTAATCACAACATGTTTATGTGCACACTGTAAGATGTTGGAGTTATTTGAATAAAAATTCGATTTTTTTATAATTTATTTTTGTAACACATGTGACAGGTTTGGAATTAGTCAAAACAAATCAATTTAAATCCAGCAGATTTGACCACAACGTGACATTATTAAGGACTTGTTCACCTGAGGAACCCTCGTGGTATAAAGCCAGCTATGAAATATATTTTTTAAGCTTTTATTTAGCTACATTTAAAAGAAAGAACGCCGATCGACCGCACCCGCGCGTGCATGTGACGTGCACGTGGCGACCTACTTTGTTAAATCCAGCTGATTTGACCACAACGTGAAATTATTAAGGAACGGTTCAGCTCAAGCACCCTCTTGATATAACGTCAGCTATGAAATATATTTTTTAAAGCGTTTATTTAGCTACATTATATAGAAATAAAGCCGGCTCACGTGCGCGCGCGGCATGCACATGGCGAAACTACTTTGTTTAAATCCTGCCGTTTTGACAACAACGTGAATTTATTAAGGAATAGTTCAGCTTAAGACACATCTTTGCTATAATTTTAAATACAAATAATTGTTTTTACCGTGTTAATCTTGTAAAGTCCTTCCGTGTTTGTTCCCTCGCAGCAGCCACTTCCTCAAACTCCGTGGGAGGAGGCTGGGCTGGAAGTCCAGCCTCCTCCCCACCGCTCACTCCCCCACGGCTCGCTCGCTTACAGCCGGCCTCAGCCCTGCTCTGAAATCAGTCTGGAATCTTGGTGCGGCGCGGCGCACATGTGAGGTGGAAATGCTGTCCAACGCGCGCTTGGCACGCAAATATGACGTCACAACCGACCCGCGCCACCAAGTGGAAAAGGGGCACTACTAACTCCTGCACTGGACATTGCACCCCAAATCATGACTGACTGTGGATATTTCACACTGGACCTCAAGTAGTATGAGTTCTGTTCTTCAGCCTTCCTCCTCCAAACCCTTGGACCTTGATTTCTGAATGAAAGGCACACTTTACTTTCATCAGAAAAGAGGTTCAAGGAACCAGAGAGTTGTATCCCCTCTCTCGGATGCATCTGAATGTGGTGGTTTTTGACGCAGTGACTCCAGCCTCATTCCACTCTTTCTTGATCTCTCCCAGATTTTGGAATCTTCTCTGTTTGATAATCACTGAAGCCCACAGTCACCTATTTTACTGGTGCATCTTCTCCTGCTACATTTCACCCTTCCACTAGACTTTCCATTGATATGCTTGGACACAGCACTCTGTGAACAGCCAACCTCCTTAGCTGTGAACTTTTGTGGCTTACCCATCCTATGGAGGGTATCAATGATGGTCTTCTGGCCAGTTATGTCTGCAGTCTTCCCCATATTGAACCAAACTCAAACAATTGAACCAAACTGAAGCAATTTAATGACACTTGGGGAAACCTGTGCCGGTGCTTTGAGTTTAGTAGATGATTAGTGTGTCACACTCAGTTTAAAACATTCATGCCCTGCAAAATCTGGGCTGATTTCTCCACAGTATTCAATTTTTTTAAAATCCTGTTTTCGTGGGTTTCATGAGCTGGAAGCCCAAATTATATAAAAAATAAACAAATAAGTACTTAATTGTTTTAAATTGTGGGTCTTGAATCTGGAATTATGGAAGCTAAACAACTTTTCCATGATGTTGTAATTTTTTGGAAATGGTCTGTATGCATGTGTGTGTGTGTGTGTGTGTGTGTGTGTGTGTGTGTGTGTGTGTGTGTGTGTGTGTGTGTGTGTGCGCACAGGTGCAGCAGGTGCTGAATCATTTAAAATGATTATTTTTAGTGAGTTTTCCTCACTTGCAATACAGATGCTTTTTCTTCCCTCTCTTGTCTCCCTCCTCCTTATTTGCTCTCCACCCTGTGCATTGGAGCTGCTATTTACATATCTTCTGAATCGTAAATTTTCTGTAATTTATCTGGTCAGCTGGACTTTCAATGCATTTGATGAACATTTTTTCAACCAAGCGACAGAGTCCTGGAGAACCCTCATGCCTCATGGCTACAAAATGGTGGAGTTAATATTTCTGACACCAGAAGATGTATTTCAGTTTAATGTATTTTGCACTGTCTGGGACCAGCTCTTATCTGTCTTTATGGTTCAATAAATAAATAAAAAGTTGCCATTCAAATTTAATGTTTCAGTAAAACATCCATCCATCCATTTTCGTCCGCTTATCCGGGGTCGGGTCGCGGGGGTAGCAGCTAAGTAGGGAGGCCCAGACTTCCCTCTCCCCAGCCACATGGAGCAGCTCCTCTGGGGGAATCCCAAGGCGTTCCCAGGCCAGCCGAGAAACATAGTCCCTCCAGCGTGTCCTGGGTCTTCCTCTGGGTCTCCTCCCGGTGGGACATGCCCGGAACACCTCACCAGGGAGGCGTCCAGGAGGCATCCTAACCAGATGCCCGAGCCACCTCAACTGGCTCCTCTCGATGTGGAGAAGCAGCGGCTCTACTCCGAGTCCCTCCCGGATGACTGAGCTTCTCACCCTATCTCTAAGGGAGAGTCCAGCCACCCTGCGGAGAAAACTCATTTCAGCCGCTTGTATCCGAGATCTCGTTCTTTCGGTCACAACCCAAAGCTCATGACCATAGATGAGGGTGGGAACGTAGATCGATCGGTAAATTGAGAGCTTTGCCTTTCGACTCAGCTCTCTCTTCACCACGACAGACCGGTACAGCGCCCGCTTCACTGCGGATGCTGCACCTATCCGCCTATCGATCTCACGCTCCAGTTTTCCCTCATTCGTGAACAAGACCCCGAGATACTTAAACTCCTCCACTTGGGGCAGGACCTCATCCCCGACCCGGAGAGGGCATGCTACCCTTTTCCGGCTCAAGACCATGG
This sequence comes from Garcialebias charrua, assembly GCA_038048925.1. Lineage (NCBI taxonomy): Eukaryota > Metazoa > Chordata > Actinopteri > Cyprinodontiformes > Rivulidae > Garcialebias > Garcialebias charrua. Next base: position 2,026 of record JBBPBX010005594.1, on the reverse strand, counting down.
CCTCGGATTTGGAGGAACTGATCCTCATCCCGGCCGCATCACACTCGGCTGCAAACCGCTCCAGCGAAAGCTGTAGATCACGATCTGATGAAGCCAATAGGACCACATCATCTGCAAAAAACAGAGAAGCGATTCTAAGGCCACCAAAACGGATCCTCTCAACACCTTGGCTGCGCCTAGAAATTCTGTCCATAAAAGTTATGAACAGAATCGGTGACAAAGGGCAACCTTGGCGGAGTCCAACTCTCACTGGAAACGAGCCTGACTTACTGCCGGCAATGCGGACCAAGCTCTGACACCGGTCGTACAGGGACCTAACAGCCCATATCAATGGGCCTGGTACCCCATACTCCCGGAGTACCCCCCACAGAACCCCCCGAGGGACGCGGTCGAATGCCTTTTCCAAGTCCACAAAGCACATGTAAACTGGTTGGGCAAACTCCCACGCGCCCTCCAGGACCCTGCTGAGGGTGTAGAGCTGGTCCAGTGTTCCACGACCAGCACGAAAACCACACTGCTCCTCCTGAATCCGAGGTTCGACTATCCGACGGACCCTCCTCTCCAGAACCCCTGAATAGACCTTACCAGGGAGGCTTAAGAGTGTGATCCCCCTATAGTTGGAACACACCCTACGGTCCCCCTTTTTGAATAGGGGAACCACCACCCCAGTCTGCCAATCCAAGGGAACTGCCCCCGATGTCCACGCGATATTGCAGAGTCGCGTAAGCCAACACAACCCCACAACATCCAGAGCCCTAAGGAACTCAGGGCGAATCTCATCCACCCCTGGAGCCCTGCCACCGCGGAGCTTTTTAACCACCTCGGTGACCTCAGCTCCAGAGATTGGAGAGCCCGACCCAAAGTCCCCAGGCTCCGCTTCCTCAGTGGAAGACGTGCCAGTAGGATTGAGGAGGTCTTCGAAGTACTCCGCCCACCGACTCACAACATCCCGAGTTGAGGTCAACAGCACGCCATCCCCACCATAAATGGTGTTGGTCGCGTACCGCTTTCCCCCCCTGAGACGCCGGATGGTGGACCAGAATCGCCTCGAAGCCGTACGGAAGTCATTCTCCATGGCCTCTCCGAACTCCTCCCACGCCCGAGTTTTTGCCTCAGCAACCACCCGAGCCGCATGCCGCTTGGACTGTCGGTACCTATCTGCTGCTTCCGGGGTCCCACAGGCCAAAAAGGCCCAATAGGACTCCTTCTTCAGCCTGACAGCATCCCTCACCGCCGGTGTCCACCACCGGGTTCGAGGGTTGCCACCACGACAGGCACCAACAACCTTGCGGCCACAACTCTGATAAGCTGCCTCGACAATAGAGGCGCGGAACATGGCCCACTCGGACTCAATGTCCCCCGCCTCCCTCGGAACGTGTTCAAAGCTCTCCCGGAGGTGGGAGTTAAAGCTCCGTCTTACGGGAGACTCTGCCAGACGTTCCCAGCAGACCCTCACAATACGTTTGGGTCTGCCAGGTCTGACCGGCATCCTCCCCCACCATCGGAGCCAACTCACCACCAGGTAGTGGTCAGTGGACAACTCCGCCCCTCTCTTCACCCGAGTGTCCAACTCACCACCAGGTAGTGGTCAGTGGACACCGCCCCTCTCTTCACCCGAGTGTCCAGGACATGCGGCCGCAGATCAGATGAGACGACAACAAAGTCGATCATCGAACTGCGACCTAGGGTGTCCTGGTGCCAAGAGCACATATGTACACCCTTATGCCTGAACATGGTGTTCGTTATGGACAATCCATGACGAGCACAGAAGTCCAACAACAAAACACCACTCGGGTTCAGATCAGGGGGGCCGTTCCTCCCAACCACACCCCTCCAGGTCTCACTGTCATTGCCCACGTGAGCGTTGAAGTCCCCCAGCAGAACAAGGGAGTCCCCAGGAGGCGCACTCTCCAATACCCCCTCCAAGGACTCCAAAAAGGGTGGGTAATCTGCGCTGCCGTTTGGCGCATAGGCACAAACAACAGTCAGAGCCGTCCCCCCACACGTAGGCGAAGGGAGGCTACCC